>MU177191.1:5513540-5558968 GCA_016696395.1 Antechinus stuartii
TTAAAGTGTAATATTGGTCCCCTCTAAGCTGTCAAAGTGATTTTCTTGAAATGTATGTCTGACCATGTCACCCCTTCCCTACTTCAATTCCTGGGGTTTCCTATTGCCTCCAGGATCAGATATCAAATCCTCTGTTTGGTGTTGAAAGCCCTTTGCGACCTGCCTGCTCCATCCCAACTCAATATGAATCCCTCCCTTCTATATTTCCTAATCCCCCTTAATTCGGGTACTTTCACTCTGTTAATTATCTCCTATTTCTCTTGTATATAGCGTGTTGGTTTATGATTGTTTGTATGTTGTGTCTTTTATTAGATTGTGAGCTCCTTGAGGGCAGGGTTACCCTTCTTTGTATCCTACATGCTTAGTACGGTTTCTAGCACATAGTGGGCGCTTAATAAATGCATATTGACTGACTGACAAGGATTGAGGGTTTTGATTGCAGACTTGAGCCGGTTCACTAACAAACAGGTCGAAATGGGGAGGGGAAGAGAGTATGGCTAGTGCCTGGGAAAGAACTGAAAGAAAGTGACAAGGGATTGTGACTAGGTAATAGAAGTTCAGAACTCCTGAACCAGGGAATGGGTTGGCAAGGTCAACAGTATAACATCCATCTTCTGCCTGGGTGTAGTAGAGGTGAGGTGGAAGTGGGGGCCATGGGAAGTTAGCAAGCCGAGGCATTGGGAGTTCAGGGTGTTTGAGGGAGTATCTCTGTATGTTGGAGTTTGAGGGCAAGAGTTGGAAAGACTGAACCAGGCCCTGAACTCAAGCATGAAGAAAACAATGGCCTGGAGGTTGGGAGATAACAGCTACCAGAATCTTGATGGATAAATATGGATCCAAGTCCAATTGGCTCTGCATCAATGGAGTTTCCACTCTGTGAAATCAGGTTCAACACCTTCCCCCCCCATACAAAACCCAACAACAACCCCAAACCCCGAAAAGATATAAAGTGCAATGAGAGGAGAGGTAAAGCAATTCCAGAAAGGTTTCCTGGAGGTACTGGACCTTGAACGTTGGGGAGGGTCAGTAAGCAGCTGAAGAACATCCCTCTGAGCTTGACTACCAGTGCGATGTTGGGCATATAAGAGGCAGCTTAGTGTAGTCTTAGAGTCAGAAATACTTAAGTTCCAAGTCCTCCCGTAGATAATTAACTGCCTATATGAGCCTGGGCAAATCATTTCCCTTCCTTGGGCCTCAGTTTCCTTATCTATACAATAAGACGTCCCTTCCAGATGGAGACCTGGGATCCCATATACCATGCTCTTGGGTACACTGGCCATCTCATCAATTGCCTTGCTTTCCACCCCCACCAGAAACTTTCCCAGGGTTTTGTCTTCTCCCTCTTACCCTGTTTTACTTGGTTTCATTTATTATTACTTCCCCTCTCTGGGCCTCAATTTCCCCCACTTGAAAAAGGTTAAAATTAATGATCTTTGGTCACTTTCACCTCTAGACCTAGGATCCTATGGATGACCTTGGGCCAATGTCTTCTCCTCTCTGGGCCTCAGTTTTCTCCTCTGGAAAACGAGGGGTCAGATTAGCTGTATTTTGAGTACTCTTTGATATCTAAAGCGATCCTTTTGAGTCATTTTGTGAAATGCTTAAATCTCCTGGCAGCTGAAGATAAGGCAGGTGTGCCTGCTGCTTCTTGGGTAATTCCTGTTAATGTCATCATGACAAAGCTGCAAGTGGTGGTCCATGTTGGTCAGACAACCATACAAGGGCGTTAATTGACTTTCAGAAAGATAGAGAAGAAGGGCTGTTGGTGTTCTGGAAAGGAACTGCTGTGAACTTCTACAGAGATAGTTCTCTGTTGATTTTGGGAGGCCTCAAGCCCTCAGGCTCAGAACCTACACCCAAATCAAGTATCTCTGACCTTCCTCCTGCCAACCCTGATCATATCATTGGATACAGATGGCCACAAACACTTTGCACGCATCAAAAATAGGTTTGTCTTCTATTTTCCCAAATTTAGATCTCTTATTATTGCTGTAGTTTAGCCAAATATGGCAGTGGTGCCACGGCGATGAGACAAGTATTCAACATGGCCAAAGGTTGTGAAGTAGAAAGGGATAGAAGAGTAGCACTGTAATTTATCCAGTCAGCTGCATGGTTTTAGAATTTAAACCAGTTCTTTCTATATGATTTATACATATATTTGTGTATAAAGTAACCATTTACACAGAAGAATCAAGAGCTTCAAGCTTAATTCTTATGTGCCATGAATTAGTAGGTTCCTGGACTCCCCCTGACACAGCTTGCACTTAGTGACTGTACATATTGTATATCTTTGTATAGAGACATTTCGACACCTCCCAATAGGTAGAAGGGAAAAGCAGTTTTGAGTGGTTCCAACCACATTTCCAAATGTACAGAATGTTTTGAAAATGTCTTATGAAGAATCACATGACAACAAAAAAGTGTTAAAATTAAATTAATGGTGACAAAGCAATAACAGCATCAATTTAAGATGTACTGAATAATGGGTATGGTAATGGGTTTTCCATTCTGGAGTAAAACATAGTATTTGCTGATAAAGGCAGAAGGATAACTGTCGGTGATATGCTTGAATAGCACTTTCTTTGAAAAAAGGTGCATGCTAGTGGATGCTCGAGAACTAGCATAATGACATCTGTGTGTCAGGGTTTTTTTTTTTAACCTCTGTTTAACATGTCTCCTTTCTATCATGCATACAGTATGATCTTAAATCAGTAGGTTCCTCCTTGGACATCCCTTCTTCTGCCACAATATTTTCTGTCAGCCTTGCCTTATTCTGATAGAGAAGGGGTGGGGTAGTAGAGGCTGCCTTCACAAAGGCAGCTGTAAAGCTGTACTTTGATTTGCCTCCAAATAGACATGATTCCAGGCAATAATAAACTGCACCAGAATGAAAAAAAGTTGCTCTAAAATTGGGGTTCTTCACATTTTCTGTGTTTTGGATGATTTTGACAGTCTGATGGAAACTCAGAATCATATGATTAAAAAATACATGAAATTACAAAGAAAATCAGTCTCTAAATAGTAACATGAATGAAATAGAGAAAGAGAAAAATCAATGAATTAGGCATGATACTAAAAAAGCTAGAAAAACAACAAAGTAAAAGCCCCCAATTAAATATTCAATTAGAAATTCTGAAAATCAAAGGAGAGATGAATAAAATTGAAACTAAGAAAACTATTGAACTAATTAATTTTTAAAATAACTTTATATTGACAGAACCCATGCCAGGGTAATTTTTTACATTATCCCTTGCACTTACTTCTGTTCTGACTTTTCCCTTCCCTCCTTCCACCCCCTCCCCTAGATGGCAAGCAGTCTTGTACATGTTAAATATGTTATAATATATCCTAGGTACAATATATGTTTGCAGAACCGAACAGTTCTCTTGTTGCACAGGGAGAATTGGATTCAGAAGATAAAAATAATCTGGGAAGAAAAACAAAAATGCAAACAGCTCACACTCACTTCCCAGTGTTCTTTCTTTGGGTGTAACTGCTTCTGTCCATCATTGATCAATTGGAACTGAGTTAGATCTTCTCTTTGTCGAAGATATCCACTTCCATCAGAATACATCCTCATACAGTATTGTTGAAGTATATAATGATCTCCTGGTTCTGTTCATTTCACTTAGCATCAGTTCATGTCAGTCTCTCCAAGCCTCTCTGTATTCATCCTGCTGGTCATTTCTTACAGAACAATAATATTCCATAACATTCATATACCACAATTTACCCAGCCATTCTCCAATTGATGGGCATCCATTCATTTTCCAGTTTCTAGTCACTACAAAAAGGGCTGCCACAAACATTTTGGCACATACAGGTCCCTTTATTGAACTAAATAATAAAACTAAAAGTTGAGCTAACAAAATAGATAAACCTTTGGTTAACTTGATTAGAAAAATGAAAGAAAAAAAACAAATTACCAGGATCAAAAAATGAAGAGGGTGAATTTACTACCAGTGAAGAAGAAATTAAAGCAATAATTAGGAGCTATTTTGCCTAATTGTATACTAACAAATCTGACAATCTAATTGAAAAGAATGACTATTTACAAAAATATAAATTGCCCAGATTAACAGAAGAAGAAATAAATTACTTAAATAATTCCATTTTAGAAAAAGAAATTTAACTACGCCACCAATGAACCCTCTAAGAAAAAAATCTCCAGAGCCAGATGGATTCACAAGTGAATTCTACCAAGCAATTAAAGAACAATTACCAATACTAAGTAAACTATGTGGGAAAATAGGCAAAGAAAGAATTCTGCCAAATTCCTTCTATGACACAAAAAATAGTTCTAACATTTAAACCAGGAAGAGTCAAAAGAGAGAAAGAAATACAGAGAAAGAAAATTCACTCTAGTGAATATTGTTGTAAAAATGTTAAATGAAATATTAACAAAGAGAACAGCAAATATAGTCAATAAGATAATACTCTATGAACAAGTGAGATTTATACTAGTATACTAATGAAATAATTGACTATATCAATAGTAAACCTAACAGAAATCATATGATAATTTCAATAGATGCAGAAAAAACTTTCAAAAAAAAATACAGCACTCATTCATATTAAAAATACTAGAGAGCATTGGAATAAATTGAGTTTTCTTTAAAATGATAAGCAGCATCTATCTAAAACCATCAGCAAATATCATTTGTAATAGGGAGAAATGAGACGCATTCCCAGTAAGATCACAGGCGAAACAAGGATGTCAATTATCACCACTATTTTTCAATATTGCAATAGAAATATTGGCTTAAGCAATAAGAAAAGGAAAAGAAATTAAAGGAATTAGAGTAAGCAATGAGGAAATAAGACTATCGCTCTTATTTCTTATTATCTTAGATGATATGATGGTATACCTACAGAATCCTAGAGAATCATCCAAAAATTTATTTGAAATAATTAAGAGCTTTAGCAAAGTTACACAATATAAAATAAATCCACATAAATCACCAGCATTTCTATATGTTACTAACAAAATCCAGCAACAAGATATACAAGATATACAAAATAACTATAGGCAAAATAAAATATTTGACTGTCTGCCTGCCAAGACCAACCCAGGAACTATAGTAACACAATTACAGAATACTTTTCACCCAAAGAAAATCAGATCTAAACAATTGGAAAAATATCAATTGCTCATGTATAGGCAAAGCTAATATAATAAAAATAACAATTCTACCTAAATTAGTCTATTTGTTCAGTGTCAATACCATTCAAACTCCCAAAAATTATGTTTATAAAACTAGAAAAAAATGATAATTCATTTGGAAGAACAAAAGGAAAAGAATATGAAAAGAATTAATGAAAAAAAAATATAAAGGATGGTGGCCTAGCAGTACCAGACCTAAAATCCTATTATAAATATAAAATCCTATTATATTATAAATAATATAAAGATATTAAAACTAACTGTTTCCACCTAAGAAACAGAATGGTGGATCAGTGGAATAGGTTAGGTACACAAGGCACAATAATCAATGACTATAGTAATCTAGTGTTTGATAAACCCCAAAATCCAGCTTCTGGGATAGTAACTCATTCTTTCACAGAAATTTCTGGAAAAACTGGAAAATAATATGTCAGAAACTCAGCATAGACCAATATATTACACTCCATAGTAAAATAGGATGAAAATGGGTATATGATTTAGGCATAAAGGGTAATACTACAAGCAAACTAGGAGAGCAATGGATAGTTTATGTATCAGATCTTTGGAGATAGAAGGAATTTATGGACAAAGAAGAACTAGAGAACATTATAAAATGCAAAATGGACAACTCTGTTTACATTACATTGTGATTACATTAAATTAAAAAGTTTTCACCCAAATAAAACCAATGCAGCCAAAATTAGTAAAGAAACAAAAAGCTAAGGGAAAAATTTACAGCCAGTGTTTCTGATAAAGGCCTCATTTCTAAAATATATAAAGAAGTGAGTCAAATTTATAAGAATACAAATCATTTTCCAGTTCACAAATCGTCAAAGGATATGAAGAGGCAGTTTTTAGGTGAAATTAAAGCCATCTATAGTCATATGAAAAAATGCTCTAATCACTTTTGATTAGAGAAATGCAAATTAAGACAACTCTGAAATACTATTTCACATCTTAGATTGGCTAAGATGACAAGAGACAGAGAGAAAAAAAAAGTGGTTGAGAAACAAAAAAAGAGACAGATAGAGATAAGGATGAAAAGACACAAATAGAGAGAGACAGGATAAGAAAGAGAAAAATAGAAAGGAATATACAGAGAGAGAGAAAAAGGCAGAAATAGAGATAAAAACAGAGACAGAGACAAAGACAGAGACAGACATACAGAGACAGAGACACAGAGATATGCAGATACAGAGTAAAAGATAGAAAAATAAAAAAGGAGAGAGAAACAGAGAGATGGAGAGAAATACACAAAAGAGAGAGACAGAGAAAGACAAAGAAAATGAGACACATAGACAGTGAAACATAGAGTAGGAAGAAAGAGAGAGATACACACACACACAGAGATGAAGAGTGAGAGTGGGATAGACATACAGAGAGAACAGAGACAGAGAAACAGAGAGAGACAAAAGGAGAGAGAGACAGAGAAGGGGAGGAGAAAAAAAGAGAGAGAGAGATTCTCTCTCTCTCTCTCTCTCTCTCTTTAAATATATATGTATACAAAATTATCCACTTTGTTTTTCTATATATATATATATATATATATATATATACACACACACATATATATGTATATTTCTATATGTATATATACTCCCCCTGTCTCTCTCTGTTTATTTCTCTGAGTCTCTCTGTCTCTCTATCTTTTTCTCTGGCTTGTACTCTCTCTTTTTCTGTCTTTGTCTCTATCTCTGTCTTTGTTTCTCTTTTTCTATCTCTCTGTCTTTCTGTTTGTCTTTGTCTCTGTCTCTCTGTCTCTTTTACATATATATGTATATGTAATTTGTCTTGTTCTTTCTCTCACTTTTGGTCTTAGTCTCTATATATCTCTGTCTTTGTCTTTGTCTCTCTCTGTGTTTTGTTGTCTTTCTCTCTTTCTTCTCTCCTGTTCCTCCTCACCATCTCTCTGTCTCTGTCTCTCTGTCTTTTTCTGTCACTCTTTCTCTGACTCTAATTCTACATTCGTTTTGTCTCTCCCACTATTTCTGTCTCTCTCTGCCTTTTTTCTGTCTCTGTCTCTTTCCCCCTCTATCCACTTTGTTTTTCTCTGTCATTTTCTGTTTCTCCCACATCTCTATCTCTTCCTTTCTATGTGTCTGTCTCCCTTTCTGTGTATCTTTCCCACTCTGTATATGTCTCTCTCTCTTCTCTGTTATCCTTTGTTTCTCTTTGCTCCTGCTATTGGTTCTCTTTGTGTCTCTCTCTCTCCATCTTTCCCCTTGTCTCTCTTCCTCTTTTCCTGTCTTTCTCATTTCTTATGTTTCTGTCTCTCTCTGTCTCTGTTTCTGTGTCTGTGTGTGTCTTTCTGTCTTTTACTCCATCTACCTCTCTGTCTCTCCCCCTGTATCTCTGTGTCCCTGTCCTTCTCTGTCCCTTTCTTTATTTGTTTCTCGCCATATATATTTCTTTGTCTCTCCTTCTTCATCTCTTTCACTTTCTCTTCCCCCTTTTTTGTCATCCTCTCTCTCTCTCTCCTTCTCCCTCTCCCTCCCTCTTTGTCTCCTTCTCCCTTTTCCTCCATTTTTGTCTCTCTCTCCACGTCTCTGTCACTTCACTTTTTCTCCATCTCTCTTTGTCTCTCTCTGTTTCTATCTTTGTGTCTCGGTCTCCCCCTCTTTGTCTCTATTTCTGTCTCTCTCTCCCTCTATCTCTGTCTTTTCCTCTTTGTCTCTATCTCTATTTTTGTTTCTGTCTCTGTCATTTTGTCTTTGTCTGTCTTTCCCTACCACTTTCTCCTTCCTCCTCTCTCTATCTACCTCTGTTTCTCTGTTTTTCCCTTTCTGTCTTCTCTCTGTGTTTCTTGCTCTTTCCATCTCTCTTTGTGTTTCTCTCTTTCTGGCTCTACACCCTCTTTCTCTTTTCCCTTCTCCCTGTGTCTTTCTCATTATCTCTATCACTTTTTCTGTTTTTCTTCTGAATGTCTGTCTCTCTGTGTCTATGTCTCCTCTTCACTATCTCTCTGTTTCTGGCTTTGTCTTTCTATCTGTATTTTTCTTTCTCTGTTTTTCTGTCACTTTCTGTCTCTCTCTGTGTCTCTTTTTCAGACTCCTTGTTTCTCCCTGTCTCTTTCTCACTTCCTATATCTCTCACTCTGTATTACTCACTCTTGTCTCTCTGTCTCTCTCTCTCTGTCTCTCTCTCTCTGTCTCTGTCTCTCTCTCTCTCTCTCTCTCTCTCTCTATATATATGTGTGTGTGTGTGTGTGTGTGTGTGTGTGTATATATATACATACATATATATACATACATATATATATATATATATAGATATATATATATCTATATATATATATATATTTTTTACTCGGTCTCTCTATCTCTTTTCATCTTTTTGCTCTCTCCTTCTTCTCTGACTCTATTCCTACCTCTCTTTGACGCTTTCTCTAATTACATGAATAAAATAGAGAAAGAGGAGATAAATGAACTGG
Organism: Antechinus stuartii; assembly: GCA_016696395.1. Lineage (NCBI taxonomy): Eukaryota > Metazoa > Chordata > Mammalia > Dasyuromorphia > Dasyuridae > Antechinus > Antechinus stuartii. The sequence continues at coordinate 5,522,135 of MU177191.1, forward strand.
TCATGTAACTAAAAAAGCTAGAAAAAAACAAATTAAAAGCCTCCAATTAAATACCAAATTAGAAATTCTGAAAATCAAAGGAGAAATTAATAAAATTTAAACTAAGAAAACTATTGAACTAATTAATAAAACTAATAGTTAATTTTGTGAAAAAAACTCCAACAAAATAGATAAATCTTTAATTAATTTGATTAGGAAAAGGAAAGAAAAAACCAAATTACCAGCATCAAAAATGAAGAGGGTGTATTTATCACCAAATAATTAGGAGCTATTTTGCCTAACTGTTATGCCAACAAATTTGACAATCTAATTGAAAGCGATGAATATTTACAAAAATATTAATTGTCCAGATTAACAGAAGAGGAAATAAATTACTTGAGAAAAAATCTCCAGGATCAGATGGATTTACAAGTGAATTCTACTAAGCATTTAAATAACAATTCCAATACTTTGTAAACTATTTGGAAAAATAGGCATAGAAAGAGTCCTGCCAAATTCCTTCTATGATGCAAATATGATGCTGAATCCTAGGAAAGAGCCAAAAGAGAGAAAGAAAATTACAGACTATGGAAATAAACTGGAAGCAATACCAGTAACATCATGCCTGAAACAAGGTTGGCCACTATCACCATTACTATTTAATATCGTATTACAAAATGTTAGCTTTAGCAATGAGAGAAGAAAAAGAAGTTGAAGAAATTAGAGTAGGTAATAAGTAAACAAAATTATCACTTTTTGCAGATGATATAATGGTATACTTACTTAGAATCCTTCAGAATCAACTAAAAAACTACTAGAAACAATTAATAACTTTAGCAAAGTTGCAGGATGTAAAATAAGCTCACATAAATCTTATTTCTATATGTTACCAACAAAATCCAGCAGCAAGAGATAGAAAGAGAAATTTCATTTAAAGTAACTATAGATAATATAAAATATTTGGGAGTCTACCTGCCAAGCCAAAGCCAGGAACTATATGAATACAATTACAAAACACTTTTCACACATATAAAGTTAGATCTAAAGAAATAGAAAAATACTAAGTGCCCATGGGTAAGCTGAGCTAATATAATAAAAATGACAATTCTACCTAAATTAGTCTACTTATTAAGTGCCATTATAGAACCAGAAAAAAAAATTCATCTGAAAGAACAAAAGGTCAAGAATTTCAAGGAAGTTAATGAAAAAATGCAAACAAAGGTAACCTCACTGTACCAGATCTAAAACTATCTTATAAAGCAGCGGTCATCAAAACCATTTGGTATTGGTTAAGAAATAGAGTACTTGATAGTAGAATAGGTTAGGTACACAGGACAAAATAGTCAATAACTATAGCAATCTAGTGTTTGACAAACCCAAAGACTTTAGTTTTTGGCATAAGAACTCAGTATTTGACAAAAACTGCTGGAAAAATTGGAAATTAGTATGGCAGAAACTATCCACACCTAACACCATATACTAAGATAAGGTTGAAATGGGTTCATGATTTAAACATAAAAATGATACTATAAGTAAATTAGGAGAACAAGGGAATAGTCTACCTCTTAGATCTGTGGAGAAGGAAGGAATTTATGGCCAAAGAAGAACTAGAGTACATTATAAAATGCAAAATGGATAATTTTGATTATGTTAAATTAAAAAAGTTTTTGTAGAAACAAAACCAATGCATCCAAAATTAGGAGGGAAGCAGAAAACTGGGAAAAAATTTATTTCCAATGTTTCTGATAAAGGTCTCATTTCTAAAATATATAGAGAACCAGGTCAAATTTATAAGAATACAAGCCATTCCCCAAAATTGATAAATGGTCAAATGATAGCAGCAAACAGGTTTTTTTCCCATTTTTTAATTGAAGTTTTTTATTTTCAAAATATGTGCAAGGATAATTTTTCAAAATGGACCCTTGAAAAACCTTGTCTTTTAATTTTCCCCTCTTCCTCTCTTTCCTCCCCTAGATGGCATGTAATCCAATATATGTTTAACATGGTAAAAATATGTTAAACCCAATATAGGCTTACATATTTATACAAATATCTTGCAGCACAAGAAAAATCACATCAACAAGTAAAAAAAAAAAATGAGAAAGAAAATAAAATTCAAGCAAACCACAGCAAAAAGAATGTAAATGCTATGCTGTCTCTCTCTGGGTGTAGATGCCTCTCTTCATTACAAGATCATTGGAACTGGCCTGAATCACCTCATTGTTAAAAAGAGCCATGCCCATCAGAACTGATCATCATATAATCTTGCTGTTACCATGTATAATGATCTGGTTTTACTCATTTCATTTAGCATCAGTTCATGTAAGGCTCTAGAAGCCTCTCTAAAGTCATCCTGCTGGTCATTTCTTACAGAACAATAATATTCTATAACATTCATATACCATAACTTATTCAGCTGATGTGCATCCATTCAATTTCTAGTTTCTTGCCACTACAAAAAAGGCTGCCACAAACATTTTTGCACACGTGGATGACCCGGGATTTTGGATGGAATCTTGATTGACTCTTTGGTTACTTCTCCTGTCTCAAGTCTTGCAGCCTCAGCTGCTTTCCATATCTTCTTAGCTAAGTGTCCCCTTCTGTATTCCTCCATCTCTGTCTATCCCTGGCTTTGCCCATTTCCCTCAGTACACGTAGAAGACTTTATGAAGTACCTAGGTGCACACACACGTATCTCCTATTATTTGGGGGCCCTAAGTAAGTACTCCTGTGCCTACCTGGCTGTCCAGAGCCAAGGGGGAAAGAAACCCATCTCTGCTTATGGCTTAGAGAACATAACACAATCCCTATACAGAACAGACATGAGGGTCAGCAACTCAGGAGTGGCAGTATCCTTGGAGACAGACCAGTCACCATGGCAACTAGTGGTCTGCTCAGCCAAACAAGCTTCAGGCCTTATAAGAACAAAGACCCCTGCAGACAAGAGAGGTTTTTGTTAAATGCAGGGAGGGGCTCAGCAGCAGGATAAAGAAGCCAGGGACAGGCACTTGGTTTAAGGAGCCCACCCCTGGCCCCCTTGTCCCCTTCAACTACTTTTGGGGAGGGGAGAATGGGATAGGGAATATTCACATTATGTGAGTTAGATCTGGAAGGGACATTAGAATATAAAATGTCATAACAACAAGGGGACTTTCGAGATCAACCAGCCCAACCCCTTCTTCTTAAACATGAGGAAACTGAGGCTTCAGGAGATTTTACTTCTAAGGGTCATGGACAGTTAGAATTTGAACTCAAACCCTCTGATTCTCAAGCCATTGCTCTGTATCCATTTCTTCTTGCTGTCCCTGTGCTTGTTCCTCATACTAACTGCCTTTTCATTGCTGAGCAGCAGCTTCTTGCCCCCGTTAGCCCTACATGGAATTGGCCCATTGAACTACTCCCTCTCCTTGTCCTCTCCCACCATCACCCCTTTGTTCACACAGGCTCCCATGCTTAGAATCCTTGAACCTCCATCTGCATTAACTGATGTCCCTTATTTCCTTAAAGCCCCGGAATAGCTGAGGCATCCTCCAGGAAAGCTTTGCTGAAGACTTGCAAATATTTTCTCTCTCCTTAAATTTCTCTCAACACTCTGCATATGTAAAGCAACAATTGCTTTTTCTTTGGCTTTGGGGCTTAGAGCTTGCATAATTACTGGAGTTTTATCTTGGATTTTCCTGGTCCCCATTCCACTCTACTTCTGTTCCCCACTCACAATCCCCAGTAGACTAAAGTCATTAGAGCTAAGGGATTTTAAAATAATTCATTGTTTTATGTTTGGATTATGAAGTTAGCAATCACAGACAAACTTAAACACACAACAAAGAAAAAAAAGATGATCAAAAGTGATACACAAAGCATCTGTTACATATAGGTTTGAAATATTCATTAAAGAAGTTATTTAATTTGTTTCCATGCCCGCTTCTGATCTTTTTATCTTTTCTTGTTGATTTTTATTGTATATTGACTTTTCCCCTCTTTTTTGGCATCTCTGTTACTTCCTATTAGCACCCACCCCTTACTCAAAAGCTATGCTATATTTATCTTTATATGATAAATCAAATTTACTTAAAAATTCGAGATAGGGAGAGAAGCTCATAGACTGTACAATTGGAACCACTCTCAGAAATCATCTAGGGCAACTTCCCCCCTCATTGTATAGAAAAGCAAAGGGAGGTCTAGGAAGGAGCCTTATTTGCCCAAGATCCCATGTGGTAGGAAGCAGGACCTTTAACATTCAGACTAGTGTTCTATTCTGGATCAGGCTTCCCCAAGAGGCCAATTTCTCTTTGTTGCTTCTGTGAGTTCATTTAGTCACCTCCTCAGCCTCTCAGGATACCAAACAAAATCCAGGCAGATCCTTTCCAAATTGGAATTCCAAACCTGGAATCCTTTGAAAGAAATCTGAAGGAAACCTTCCCTGACTGCAGTGCATGGAAGGAGGAAAGGATGCTGTGTCTCAGAATTTTAGGATTTCAAAGTTGAAGGAAAACTTGGAGATCATTGAGTACAATCCCATTATTTTCTTTCTATAAATGATTTTTCAGAAATAGTTATTTTTTTCCTAGAAATTAAACCAAACACACTCATTGAATGAATTTTTATATCATGCAAAATTATACAAATATTTTCTTTTTCTGTTCTCTTTTGTATATGTCAATATTCTTTATTTTTTCTGGATGTGAAATTCAGAATAAAACAAAATAAAATGCATATATTTCTTTTTTTAAATGATAGCTTTTTATTTTCAAAATACTTGCAATATATTTTTTAACATTTATCCCTGCAAAACATTGGTTTCCAATTTTTTCTCCTTCCCTTCTTCCTAACCCCCCAGACAGCAAGTGATCCAATATATGTTAAACATATGCAATTCTTGTATATATATTTCCACATTTATCATTTTGCACAATAAAAATAAGATGAAGAAGGAAAAAATGAGAAAGAAAAAAAGGCAAGCAAACAACAATAAAAAGGTGAAAATATTATATTGTGATACACAGTCAGTCCTCTGTCTGGATTCAGATAGCTTTCTCCATCACAAGTCTATTGGAATTGGCCTGAATCACCTCATTGTTGAAAAGATCCATGTTCTGATCATATTATTAAAGGGCTTGTTTGTAAAAATTTAGAGGGGGAAGTAATTGTCATCACTAAGTGATTCATCAGAGAACCTGAACTCAGGGAGGATTAAGCATCTAAATCTATTAGAATTGCTATGAATCACCTCATTGTTGAAAAGAGCTAAGTCCATCACAAGTGATCATAATATAATCTTATTGTTGTGGTGTACAATTTTCTCTTGGTTGTACTTACTCACTCAGCATCAGTTCCTGTAAGTCTCTCCAGGCCTCTCTGAAAACATTCTGCTGATTGTTTCTTATAGAACAATAATATTCCATAACATTCATATACCAAAATTTATTTAGCCAATCCCCAACTGATGGGCATTCACTCAGTTTCCAGTTCCTTACCACTACAAAATGGGCTGCTACAAACTTTTTAATGTGAACATTTCTAACAAAAAATAACTGAGATATCACTTTACATCTAGCAGATTGGCTGAAATGATAGAAGTGAAAAGGGACAAATATTGGAGAGGTTGTGGAAAAATTGGGACACTAATTCATTATCAGAGGAATTGTGAATTGATCCAACTATTTTGGAGCAATCTGGAATTATTCCAAAGAGTAATTAAACTACCTATTCTTTTTGACCAAGTAATACCGCTACTTGGTTTATTTCCAAAGATAATTACTGAAAAGGAAATAGAACCTATATGATCTAAAATATTTCTTTGTGGTGGCAAAAATCTGAAGGTTGCAGGTATATTCTTCAATTGGGGAATAACTGAAGAGGTGTATGGTTGTGTTGGAATTGTACTGTGCTATAAGAAATAATGAGCTCAATAATTTAAGGAAAACATGGAAAGGCTTGTACAAAATAGTGAAGATCAAAGTGAAGAAGACCAGGAGAACTCGTATACAGTAACAGCAATTTTTATTATTAAAGCTTTTTATTTTCAAAATATATGTATAGATAATTTTCAACATTCATCCTTGTAAAACTCCATGCTCCAAATTTTTCCCTCCTTTTCCCCCACCCACTCAGACAGCAAGTAATCTATGTTAAACATGTGCAATTCTTCTATACATATTTCCACAATTATCATGCTGTACAAGAAAAATCAGATCAAAAAAGGAAAAGATAAGAAAGAAAATAAAATGAAAGCAAAGAACAACAAAAAATGTGAAAATACTATGTTGTGGTCCACACTCAGTTCCCCTAGTCCTCTCTCTGGGTGCAGAAGGCTGTTTTCATCACAAGATCATTGGAACTGGTCTGAATCGCCTAATTGTTGAGAAGAGCCACGGCCATCAGAATTGATCATCATATAATCTTGTTGTTGCCAATGATCTCCTGGTTTTATTCACTTCACTTTGCATCAGTTCTTGCGAGTCTCTCCAGGCCTCTCTGAAATCATCCTGCTGGTCGTTTCTTATAGAGCAATAATACTCCATAACATTCACATACCAGTCTCCAACTGATGGGCATCCACTCAGTTTCCAGTTTCTTGCCACTACACAAAGGGCTGCCACAAAGATTTTTGCACATGTGGGTCCTTTTCCCTTTTTTAATGATCTCTTTGGGATACAGACACAGTAGGTCAAAGGGTATATACAGTTTGATAGCCCTTTTGGAGTAGCTCCAAATTGCCCTCCAGAATGGTTGAATCAGTTCCCAACTCCACCAACAATGTATTACTGTCTCAGTTTTCCCACATCCCCTCCAACATTCATCATTGTCTTTTCCTGTCATCAGACAATCTGAGAGATGTGCAGTGGTACCTCAGAGTTGTCTTAATTTGAATTTCTCTGATCAATAATGATTCAGAATATTTTTTCATATGACTACAAGTGGTTTTAATTTCTTCTTCTCAAAACCGTCCATATCCTTTGACCATTTATCAATTGGAAAATGGTTCGAATTTTTACAAATTTGAGTCAATTATATATTTTAGAAATGAGGCATTTATCAGAACCCTTGGATGTAAAATTTTTCCCAGTTTAAGCAATATTGTTTTAATAAAGATTTTGACCAAATAAGTTATTTTGACTATTATAGATACCCAAATTAACAATAAAGGACAAATGAAAGAAGACAAAATTTTCAGATAAAGAATTGATATGTCAAAGCATGTATAGAATATTGACATATATATTCTATGCATAAGTGCATACATATGTATAATGCACACACATATCTCTTTGTGTCTAATGGTAGCCATCTCTAGGCAGATGTGGGGAGAGAAGGAAGAAAAAAGAAATTTACATTATAATTTTGTTGTATATTTGAAAGAAATAGCAAGTACATTGTAGATTTGCAGTTTCATGAACTATTTCATAGAAATGTTTTTTTATTTCATAAAATAAAATAAAATTTTGTAACATTAGATTAAATTTAAAAGTGTATCATGCACACTTATTTTTTGGGTGGGGGGTTGACCTAGGTGTTACACATTCACTGGTATGGGTTAATCAGATTCCTGGAATGTCAGAACTGAAAAGGTCCTTAGAGAACAAACACTTTGATCAACTGGATCTGAAGAATTGGATGGGTGACAGGACCTGTCAAAGGTCACACAGCTAGTGGGTTGGTTGAGGGTGCACTAGACCCCAGATCTCTTGGTTCTTCATCTAGAGCTCTTTTGGGAACTCCCAAAAGCCTCTTTTGAAAAAAGCTTTGAAAGGCCTTATATTACCAGATGAAAATTCTTATTATGAAGTCAATGGCCCTAGGAGGGTATTTTGTAATCTTGAACTGCACCAATATGCCCAAGATCTGTATTTTATCTGGGGAGATATATTCATCCCCACCTCTTGAAATCAAAACTTTCCAGTCAGTGGTGTTCAAGAGTTGTTCTGACCATAAAAGCCATTTCCTTGCAGACTCTGAAGGGTATCATGATCATGAAAATTATGGTGATAATCTTTTTGCAGACTGACCACAGTAGTGCTCAGATTTAGATCCATCTTCAGTCTCTTCAGTTTTATCTGTGGATGTGGATGGCAGTTTCCATCCTAAGTCTATTGAATCACTGAAGTGTTGAAAAAAAGCAAAGTCACATAAACATTCACTTTTATAGGATTTTTATTTCCAATTTTTTTCTCCCTCCCATCCTTTTGCTTCAAAATGGCAAGCAATGTGATATATGCTATACATATTAATATTAAATATTTTCACATTAGTCATGTTATGAAAGAAGAATCAGAACAAGAGGGAAAATCACAAAAACAAAACAAAACAAAAAAACAAACAAAAAAGTGAAAATAATATGCTTTGATGTGCTTTCAGATTCCATATTTCTTTCTCCGGTTGTAGATAGCATTTTCCATCACAAATCTTTTGGAATTGTCTTAGATCATTGTATAGCTGAGCAGAGCTAAGGCTATCAAAGTCGATCATTGCACAATGTTGCATTTCCTATGTACAGTGTTCTAAGAGGGCATTTTAAATGAAGAATTTTATAGATATAGCAGCAAATATAGATTGTTCTTTTATACGATATGGCAATGCTTTGCACCTGACAATCATTCGGAGATCCCTCTAATCTACTAGTCAATCTAATCTACTAGTACTTCTGTACTGTGGACCTGAAAGAAAGCTCACTATCCTCAGAGGGACACAGCAAACTCCAAAGCAGATCTTCCTAAAATTGCCTTAACGTTTTCTTTTCTGTAATGAAACTATGCTTTTCTTTTGCTAATCTTTTTAATGAAACAAGTCATAACTCTTCATGCTTACAACCCAATGCCTCAAGAATCTCTGTAAGACTCCAGATTTTAAGCAGGAGCCTTAGAAGAAATCATACATCTGGTTCAACCACATTCATAATTTTAATAATTCCCATTGTCATAGAACTTTCATAATTCTAAAATACTGGCCTTAAAATAATTCTGTAAAGCCAGCGCAAATAGCATTTTCCTATCATCAAATATGAGAAAACTGCACCCCTGAGTAGGAAAGTGATTTGTCCAAGAACGTGTTCAAGGTGAAGAAGGCAGAGAAAGTAGTGAATTCATGGAACAATGAGTATTAAAATAAAGTGGAAAGAATTAAAATGAGAAGAAAATGTACTACCAAACACATCTGACCTGCCACTACAAGATCTGTATCCCAAAGAGATCATAAAAATCGAAAAGGACAAAAATGTACAAAAGATTTTGTAGCAGCTCTTATTGTGGTGGCAAAGAATTGGAAATTGAAGGGATGACTGTCATTTGGGAAATGGCTGAACGAATTGTGGTATATGAATGTAATGGAATGTGTTATAAGAAATGATGAGCAGTCAGATTTTATTAAAGCCTGAAGAGAGGATTCTGGGAAGATGGCAGAGTTGGAGAAGAAGGTTGGTAAGTTTCAAGCTCTCCCAATTTCCCCCACAAATAGAACAAATATGCTCCTCAGGGTGAACATGGACTGGTGAAAAATCAAGAAGGCTTGGGGCAGAACAGAGGTTCTATTGATTCAAATTGAAAAGATCTGAAGAAAGACCCCAGGCTGGGGATTAACTTGTCTGAAGTGCAAACACCTCCAGGCAAGCTCTGCAGAAACCTCAGGTAGGGATGCTTTTGGGTTAGTTGGGAGTGGCTGGAGTCTCAGCAGGAAGCACAGAGACTTTCACTTCCTCGACTGTTGAGTCAGGGTTTGAGTAGGGGAAGACTGACTGAAACTTGACTGATTAAGAATGCCAGGCCCAGTTGTGCTGCTGAAATTGGACTTTGGGGGAGAAGGAACCAATACCAGGTGAGTGCAGAAGCATCTGTGCAGGGTCGCTGCTGGCTGTGGACACTTGCAGGAGCTGGGAGCTTTTGGTTTGAGGTCCTGGTCAGAGGAGAAATGAAGGGAAACTTAGGCACCATCCCTCCACCTCATGTTTAAATGTGCTTACACTAATACTTCTTATTTTAAAAAAATGAATTGGCAAAGAAGAAAGAAACCCACCATAGAAACATATTTTGGCAACAGGGAAAAGCAGGGTTCATCTTCAGAACAGGACACTAGGAAAAAATGTTTATACCCCAAAGAATAATGTGAAATGTCTAGAGACAATTTATAGAACTCAAAAAACAATTTAAAAATCAAATGAGAGACATTGAGGAAAAACTAAGGGGAAAAAAAAAAAACTATTCAAGAAGAACAAGCTTATGAAAAAAAAAGTTAACTCCAAAGGAGGTACAGTGTTAAGGACCATGCCTAAGCAAAGGGGCAGGTCAATTCTCTGAGAGCCTCCACAGCTGTGGATCATAATATCTGGAGGAGTTGCGGGGCAGTCTTTGCTGACACAGGTGTTGTGGACTGGGAGTGAGATAAACTGGAGGCAGAGGGAAGAGGAGAGAGGTCAGAGAATAGCAACTGCCTGTGGAGGACCAGGAGGTAAGACTCCATTCCAGGTTTTGGAATTACAGTAACTTAGCTCACCAAAACTCCCTTATTGAAATAAGAAACTGCTTTCAATATAATAAATTAATAATGTAGCAACTGAAGCAAAATGCAAACACTCCTCTTTGGATTAAAAGCTAAACCTTTGAATTTAGGACAGGAAAGAATGTCCACAAAGAGACTAAAGTATTTGGGAGAAAGATACCTCAGATAATGGTATAATAAACTTTACTCTGATGCGTATCTCAACCATTTACATCTCAAAGTGTTATGCCACAGTTCTCTTTAACTGTCCTGACTCAGTTTCCCTGTCTCAGTTTCCTTAACTGTTCTGTCTCTGACCCAGTAAAACTAAGGATTATTCGCTCTTGGGTTATAAATTAGCAAGATAAAAGAGTAGATCTCCTGATTCTTTTATGAATTTACAATATTCCTTTAGAATATTCCAAGATTAACCCATGATATCTTTACTTCTTTGTCTCTGGAATTTTTAGGTTTTATGGCTTCCCCTCCCTGATAAAAAAAAAAAAACTTTCCCTCCCTTTCTCTTCTTTGTCTCCAAAAAGGTATTTAAGAAGTTGGGGTTCCTTCATTCATGGCTGGAGAATGGCGTCTGGCAGCTGTATGCTGGACGCTGGATTCTTTGGGTCCTCCAGCCCTGGGACCAATATGGATTCCTTGGTCCCAGTATACTTATCTCTGTCTGACTGGATAATCTGAGACGAGAGTCCTGTCCAGTCAATCTTACTCTCCCATTAATAAAAATATTAAAACTCTCTAATCTCTCTCTTGCCTCAGTTTCTCCGGCATTACAATTTGGAGGTCCTACCGAGATAATAGAAACTGAGAACTGGATTAGAGATTAGAGACCTCTCGGTCTCCACCTAGGCCTGAGGGGGGCTCAGGACCTGGGTCTGTTCCTTGAGAAAAGACCAGCACTCTGGCTAAGTGGTTCTTCAGTCTCAGTCCGGCCTACAGCAGACAACGAAATCGATTTGGCATTTGATTCGGCATTCGGGAGAGTAAGTCTGTCTGGGTACCTTTTGGGGTACCATCTGGTTTTGGTTCTGGTTCTGGTCTGTTCTGTTGCTAGCAACCTGTGGTCTCAGAATAAATACCGACGGGTTTAAAAATTCTGAGACGGGTATTTTCTGGGATGCTGGAAAATATCCTCTGGGTATATGTTATATGTTTGCTTAATGTTGTAACTGTGTAGTATGTGTGATATATGTTCTATGTTCTGTGTGGTTTGTCTGTTATGTTGTTGGTTGGAAAACAACATTGCAACTGTGCATAGTAAATTGGAGCTCCATGTTTGTCTGTGTGTGTCTGTGTTAAAATTTAGGAAGCTTGTAAGAGATAAGGATTCAGCCTCTGTGTTGCAGGTTTAGAAAATATCAAGAAGTTTGAAAAATCTTTCTCTCTCTCTGTCTCTGGCTGACTGCAGCAGCCTGTGAGAAAAAGGGAGAAAAGGGAGAGAAAGGAAGAAAAAAAGGAAAGGAAAAAAAATAGATCGAAAGGGATTTGAAAGTTCGGAAAGTTAAAAAATATATATAGAAGAGCAGGTGCTAACATTTAAAGGAAAGACGTTTGAATGGAATATCTAGGCATTCTCTGTGAAGGCAGAGTAAAGCACTAAATGGGCTTGGAAGTTCACAGAAGCCCCTTTGGATTCTGGAATGGGAAAAGGGAATTCAAGGTGAAACATACTTCTTTCTGAGGATGGGGAATCCTGGAAAAAGACCCTAGTCTGTTTTTGCTGATTTAAGAGCTTTGTTAAGTTTTAAGAACAATGATTAAGAAATTTGGGGATTAGTTGTTTGAAAAATTTGCTAGTGATTTTAAACTTTTTTAGGAAAAGCCTACTAGAGTAAAGAGCAATAAAATTCAAGCTTAGCCTGGCCTGGGCAATAAAAAGCTCTGGAGATAAGATGCTAATAGCTGTTAGAAGAAATGTGGTAGAAGAAAAAACTTTTAAAAACAGCTGTATTAGTTTGATTCAGTTTGTTGCCTTCTGAAATATATTGAGTTATTTGTTAATATAAGTTATACCTTAAATCCAGCTCTGCTGGACATGTGTGGGTTTTGTGGAGGTTTGGGTTATTCACTATAGTGTGAATCTTACAGGTTTTTGAAGGGAAAAGGAAAGAGGAATGCAGGTGATTTAGGAAGGACTGATTCGTAGGGGAAATTAGAGGTTTGCATGGTTTTAGGAAGGTGAAAGAAAGACTTTTGGGAGTAGGTAAAGAGATGGGGGAGGGAGCCACCCACAGCCACCCACCCCCATTGCCTTCTGCTACTTTACCAAAGGAGCATCTGGGAAGGAAAGTTCTTTAAGGAGAGTGTTCAAGTATGTAGTCAGGGAGAAAGAGAAAGTTGGAAATGGGTGGATTTGGGAAGAAACCTGATATTGGGAAACTGATGGGTTAAATCTTGAAAAGGATCCCCATGTAGGAAATTGAGTGGGGAACCTAAGGGAAGTTTTTTCTAGGGCGTCAGGATTGGAGGAAGGATGGCCATATGGAATCTTCTCCGCCCCTCACCCCGCTGAGTATGTTCCTGCCGTTTTCTTTTCTTAACTGATTACAGCCAGTGCAGCAAACTGTGATTTTTAAGGACATGCTTACTTTTAGGTTAATTGATTGAATATTTGTTTCTTCATAAAGGTTTTCTTGGTTAAGAGATATGGTCATAAATGTGATCCATACTTTGGTCTGAGTATTTCTAAAAGTTTAATTGCTATGTTAAAAAAAACCTTGAATTCTTTTATGTGGAATTGGGTCTTTTGTATAAGTTTAAATTGATTGTATTGGGTCATTCTGAGGTTATTTAAAGGGCCTCTGGACATAAGTTTTTTCTTTGTCCTTTTGAAAATGTTTCTGTTATGGACAATATGCAATTTGGGATATTTTTCTATGTATTGGGTATTTTAAAAGCAAAATGATTTGTATGTATAATGTTCACTCATGTAACATCTACCTAGATATGATAATTGTTCTAAGTTGTGAACTTACTGAGGCGAAATTTCTTTCTGTTATTACTGTAAGGTTATGGTAACTCTTTGTTTAAGATTTATCAGAAATTTGATTAATGACATCTGTTATTGGAGGTAAAAGTTTTGGGGCTTAGAGTTAATTAGTTAATGCTATTTGGGAGTTTTAAAGCTCCACCCTGTGACAGTTACTGGGACAATTGATTGATAAGCTGTTAAAACTCAACTGCTTATGTTATATTATAGTTATGTTGAATTTTTCCTTCTGTAACTGATCTCTCTCTGATCAGAGCAATGGTCAATAGAACTGTTACTGCAATTCAATTATGTCAAGCCTTGCTATTTTCAGTCTGGCTATATGTAATCATTGTATCCTAAATGCTTGGGCAACTATTTCGCCTGGTCATCTGTCTGTTACTGGATATTTGTGTTTTGTTCCTTTAAGATTTCTACATGATAAATGGACAATTAACAGGGGTCTGTAAGACTGCAGCCGTTTGCTTGGCCTATAAAGCAAACTCGTCTCGTCACACAGGAAACTGCTGGCCAATTTATTTTGGCCTCCTCGTATTTTGCAACAGTCTGGTGAACTGAGTCTATCTGAGACTGATCTAATCTTTAGGTGTTAGATTTGTATTTTTGTTTTAGATTTTGGTCAAATTACAGATACTGACTTGCTTCTGGAACCTGGATCAGCTTTGATCAGCTTTGATTGTCAGCATGACACACCCACTCTGCAAGGAATGAGAGCCTCCTATCACTTCACAGTCTTAAGCAGCAGTTTTAAAATGAGACCATGGACTGGACCCTACATCGAGTGTACTTTGGACTGATATGAGGGACTTTGGGAATGGTTGATGACTGACTGTTAAACCTTGCCTGGATCATCTATTACTGTGTGTTTAAGATTTGGGATGGGATTTGTTAAAACTGTGTAATTATTGCTGTTATGTTTGAGGGCTTTTAAGGAAATGCTACTGTATTAGTCTGTTATGTATAGGGATTTTGATTTGCTCTTGGAATTTATATGGGGAATGGTCATTTGATAATTCCTTTCCGTGAGAAAAAAAAGGGGGAGGTAGAGATAGAACATTGGGGAAACTGGTATATATTTTTTTAAAATACCTGAAAGAATGGGAACCCTTAGCTCCTATTCACTTTGCCTTAAGCACTTTTGCCCCACCCCCTGTCTCACTAGTTCAGATTGAATTTGGATGCTTTAGTTTTAGAATCCCTTATTTTGTTAAAAGTGCCCCGGCAGACTCAGTTTTTGAGATTTTTTTTTTGGAAAAGTTTTAGAAATCAGACACCTGTTGTGTCTGCCAGACTGTCAGACACTGGCAGTCTCTCTGATCTGTTTTTCCATTCCTGTAACCCCAGTTCATTAAGTATTTCAGCATTTCAAAGGACCTTGAAGTTTGGCTTGAGGCACCTAAAAAGTTTGGAATTTGCCTGCATAATCTGCTCAGAAATCTGTATTCTAATAGCAGTCCTGTTTCTCTGGGTGGGGACGGGTGGAGCTACTACAAGCCTCATCCTTCCCCCATGGAGAGGGCTGCCTCTCTGAATGGGCCTTGGACCCTGCTGCTTTGTAAGCAGAGACTGAGTTAAGTGCACAAATGACCACAGACCTAACTGTCCATCTCAAACTGGATTCTCTGGATGAGATGGTGCTCCAAAACTGTAGAGGACCTGACATGCTTGCAACAAGGGAGCCTTTGTACAGCTGTTAACTCTGGGGTTATCAGGGAGAGACTTGCTCTTGCCATATGAGTCCTTACATTTTTTTCTAGTTTTATTTTTGGCTCATTTGCTTTACATAAGGTGGGTCAAAGACCTCCTGGGTACCTAGAGGAAGGTGCTAAGATTCAAAGGTTTGAATATTTAGGAGAGAGAGTGTGGAATGTTATGCCACAGTTCTCTTTAACTATCCTGACTCAGTTTCCCTGTCTCAGTTTCCTTAAGTGTTCTGTCTCTGACCCAGTAAAACTAAGGATTATTCCCTCTCGGGTTATAAATTAGCAAGATAAAAGAGTAGATCTCCTGATTCTTTTATGAATTTACAATATTCCTTTAGAATATTCCAAGATTAACTCATGATATCTTTACTTCTTTGTTTCTGGAATTTTTAGGTTTTATGGCTTCCCCTCCCTGATAAAAAACTTTCCCTCCCTTTCTCTTCTTTGTCTCCAAAAAGGTATTTAAGAAGTTGGGGTTCTTCCATTCATTGCTGGAGAATGGCATCTGGCAGCTGTATGCTGGATGCTGGATTCTTTGGGTCCTCCAGCCCTGGGACCAATATGGATTCCTTGGTCCCAGCATACTTATCTCTGACTGGATAATCTGAGATGAGAGTCCTGTCCAGTCAATCGTACTCTCCTGTTAATAAAAATATTAAAACTCTCTAATCTCTCTCCTGCCTCAGTTTCTCCGGCATTACAATTGTACTCAAGATCTGGGGCTTAAGGGGTTTAATCATTTACATCATAGCAGAATTTTGTTAGGCTATAGGAATTTTAAAAGAGTGTACTTGTATCAAACCTATGAGCATTTGAGGTATATATATTTGACTCTCTGATCAATAAACTTCAAAGGGTCCATAATCAAGACTTCTCCACCTGGCCCCAGTATGTTGTCACATCCTTCATCTCACTACAGGAGCTGGACTCCAACAGTGGCAGCCAAACTAGGGACGGAACATGGACAGAGAGCTTCTGTGGAAGGGTGCCCACTTAGACACATGTGAACAATTCAGGTAAGTGGGAAATTAAATAACAGAAAGTGAGGATAACGTGGGAGAAAAGGTGATCACCAACAGGCACTTTATTGTAATAGGCTGAGGCTTGAGTTGATGCACTGAGGTCCCTAGCACATGAGGCTAAATAGTAATTGGACCATACTCTATTAATATATAAGCTTGGAGAAAGAATGGCCCCCGCCCACTCTTTGTGCACGTCCTGATGTGTTGTATAGGAAATGACGATTTTGGTAGGTGGAGGCAGGGGAGTGGAAAAGGAAGGGGAAGGAGAGACTGCTTGCATTGCCATTGCCGTGGCCCTTTCAGCTCAGATCGCCCTCTGTTAGCAGGCTTCCTGTCGCAGCTGCCCATATTGCTATCGTAATCTTTCTTGCCCATATTGCTATCACAATCCTTATTCACCTCTTCACTTCAATAGAGATTGAAGATTTTTCCCTTAACCTGAATTCCTGACTCCGGCTGATTTTAAATATGCAGTCATTACACTTTATCACTGGAAAAAAATTGGCATTAGAAATAGCTTATCACCAGGCTGACACAGGGGAAAGATATAAAATATCAAATATAAGATATCATATATGAATATATAATAAGATAAAATTTAGAAGATTGGTTATTGTTCAGCTGATATCAATACAGTATACATAATTGAATTTGGAATAAGGCAAAATAATCAGATAGCAGGAACTGAGAAGCAGTCCTACTTGTCATCTGGGGGAGGAGGTGGAGGGAGGGGAAAAGTCAGAACAGAAGAGAGTGCAAGGGATAATGTAAAAAATTACCCAGGCATAGGTTCTGTCAATAAAAAGTTATAATTGTTAAAAAATAAATTAATTTAAAAAATAAAATAAAAGAGTAGATAACTTAAAAAAAAAAGAAAGCCATGTTCAATAAACTCAAACTGATTCTATCTTTAAAAACTGCTAATGCTAATTTAAGGGGGCATTAGCTGTGGGAAAATCAAAATATCTTACTTCTACCTTTCAAGGGACTGTTTAAAAATCAGAAAAACTTAACATGAAATATATTTTCTTCCCATTAGAGACTCACTTCCTTCTTATATACTAGGTCTTATTTTAGGATGCAATTTACAAGCATTGCCAAGGTTTAAGGTTATTTTGAATTTTTAAGAAAATATGTATTCTTTGCTATACCATTTCTCATCATGGTAATTTTTCTTAAATACATAGGGAGAGAAAACTAGCACAATATTATTAATACCTTACAAAAATAGGAAAAGCACAGAAATAAAAATTTAAAAATATGTATATAAAAATTGGGGTGATGAAGGTTTTGGGGAGCACAGGATAGGAGGTATTTTGGATACGATCTATCACTGATTTTAGGACAATTCCAAAAGGGAAACTGGAGATAATTTGGTTACCATAAATGATTATCAGGGTTTAGTAAGGGATATTAATTGAATAAAACTATTTGAAATTGGGAACACATGAATTGACAAAATTATTTCAAATTTTACAAAAATATCCTAATCCAAATTCTAAAAGAAATCTTACCAAGTAAGCTGGGATCAGTTGCAAGCAGTAGGAGGAGCAATAAATTCTTGTTACTTGGACAGCATGGGTGTATTCGGCTAACTAGTCTCAGAAAGGCTTTTCTGTTTGCCCTCAGATAGTGGTGATATAAATTCAAGGAGCTTTAATGATTGGCAAGTCCTATTGAATAGGTACTAAGGTCCAATTGATAATATTTTTTTAGCTACAAATTTTGCAATTCGTGACTAAACATCAGTGGATATTTCCATAACTGACTAACAAAAGTTAGCTTCTTTGTATGTATATTCCATCTATCTGGACTGTAGAATTGCCTTAAATCCCCTGGAAAGATGGGTTTGAGAGGTGAGGCTTGAAAAAAGCCCTAAACTTAAGATGACCCAGCAATACCAAAACTTTTTTGCTTATCTAAAAAAACCTTTGTCTCTTTTTCTGTTAAAAAAAAAAAAAAAAAAAAAAAACCTTTGCATAACAATAGCAATGAAAACTTCAATCAAGATCTGTCTCCCTATCCTTGTCTTTAAACACTATTACTAAATATGTTGTTAATAATTTGCTTGGAAAAACACAGTAGGAGTTTTATGCAATTATTTCTACTATATACCACTCAAGATCTTCTCAATATTTTTCAAATAGCAAATTTTCTGTTTTTTGAAACAGCCCAAGTCCTGAATATTCTGCTGGTTAAAAGATTTAACAGTAAATTTTTTTGTATGTGAGTGTGTAAAAGAATGGTTGATACTTGCGCAAGTGATAATAATAAGATGTTTTATATTTTTCAAGTTTATGGCATTCTACAAAGTTGGGACAATTCTCTTCCATGTCATGTTTGTTTGATGACAGAATGTCCATATCATATGTGTATATAAGCTAGATTTTGGAAAGAATCATGGGCAATCAGCCAGAAAAAACTTCTGTGCTGTAGTTTATATGATGAAAAATTTCCTAAAAAGGGCCTAATCTTTTTTCTGTGAATTTAAAACCTCTCCCCAAAGGTGTAAAAAATGTACAGAAAAAGTGATTAGAAAATAAAATTAAAATAAGATCCTTCAGATTCTCAAAAGTTTCATGAGCAAAGCACCTTAGTAAAAGTCTCAAATTTTTGAGAAAATTGATTATGGAATTTGAAAATTAGTCAAAAACAATAATTAGGAAAATAGCAGTTTTTACTAACTTGTCTAGAGTAATCTCCCACTCCAGATGGGAGTGAGATTCTGGAGGTATTGCTGATGGGATTGTTTTCATCCTTATCATTATTTCCTAACTTCTCTCCTATGTTAGAGTATTGTAGAAAAAGCCCTAATAGTGGTAGACTCAAAACCTTGTAAAAAATTCTTGCCCAACCAAGCTTGAAGAAATGTAGATGGAGTGGGGATCAAACTCCACCATTCTCAGAATCCTGTCTCCAGCCACCCCAGATTCATCAGCTTCTGTCCAGCAGTTGCTTGAGAAGAATTTGGGTGCCCCTGGCAGCACCCATGGTGTGTGGCAGTGTGTGTAAGACACTCAACATCAATTCTTTTTGTAAATTCACCATTCTTTATTTCAATTACAAAAATGAACTAGCTATGTAATCTCTGGCAAATTAGTTTATATTTGACCAGTTTTCTGATTTGTAACGATAACTAATGTTGATTATTGCTTAACAAAAAACAAATGATATATGAAAGTTAAATTGCTTCATATTTTGATAACTCTGGATTTTTAGATGTCACCAATATACAATGCTAATGTTGAAAGAGATAATTTTTTGAGTGTGTAAATTACATTAAGCAAATTCAACTAGGCCTAGGAAGATAGTGTATAGAATCTTTTTCTTTCCTTTTTCCTTCCCTGATCTGAAGAAGGGATAAGAGGGAGAGAAAGAAAATATGCATAATGCAATATAATTTATTTGAGATATGATGATAAAAGTGATTTAAAGGAACTTTAATCAAAGCCCATTAAAAGAAAAAAATATATATATAGTAATGTATTTACTTTAAATTTAGGAAAACAGAAAAGCAGTTCACAGCTTAAACTTAAAAACTGTCAAAAAATAAGCCTGCTTTTGAGTTACCTAGAATCAGACTTCACAGGGTCCAGACACAAAAAAATAACATCTTAACTTTCCTGGCTCACCAAAGAAAACTGATTTGTGTAAAATTGGAAAATATTCAAAATGGATATTCAGTTTGTCTAGAACATTTGATTGATATTTGGGAAATTTCATGAATTAAAGTCATATAAATCTCAAATTTGTTTTAGCTCAACAAAAGTATATGGATACATATATATGTGTGTATGTACAGGTGTGTATCTACATATATATATATATATACATACATTGCCTTTCCTTCTCTAAACAAAAAAGTAAGTAATTTAAGGCAATGAAGATCATCTCTTAGCTTCTCAGCTCAGCAGTTTGGAGACAGAATATATGTGGCAACTATTAAGGTGAAAACTCTATTTAGCCTTGTTCATCCTATCTCAAATTATTTTGTAAATGTAAATTAAGGAATTAGGTATTTTTCACTGCAGCTAGAAAATTACAACAAAAATATTTGGTTATTCTCAGGAAAAAATTAAAAAGATTTTGTTAACTAAGTTATTTGCAGCTGTTATCATCATGTTAAACCTGAATCTGATGATTACTGTACACAGCATAGCCCATCAAAACTCGATGAAGGGTGAAGATTGGGGAACAAACAACTCAGCTCTTTCCCTGGGGCCCCTGCCCAGCCTTTTGATTTTAAACTTGTCAGTTTTGTTAAACTTTCAGGATAGATAAGAGCACCAATCCTGAGAAAAGAATCTAAGAGATATAGTAACATATAATAAGGAAATGATATACAAAAATTCTGTAAATTCATTTAATAATCAATCCTTTACATCAGGATGAGTTTAACATATAAAACAAACTAAACAATCTTTTATGTGTTTGTTTGGTAAACTTTTGGTGAACTTGGGTAAAAGAGATAATTTAGCCTTAAATTGAAGTTAGTAGAATTTGATATGGAAGATTAAACCTCTTGGGACAGCAATTGATATATTATTTCTGAGTTTTGAATTTGATGGCCTGATCGTTAAGACAGTAACCTATCACTTGAGAGAAATTTCATAAGCTGCTCAGAGAAATGTGACCCTGAACTAATAGGAGTCTAATAGGACAAGAGTTGGGAGATTTTGCTCACAGTGAGATCTTTCTGACTCAGTTTCTCAGTTCTGTTTCTTTGTATCGTACTTGATGATTCCCAAGTCTGATAAAGTAATACTATTAGAATTGGATATCAATCTAAACTAAGGAAGTTTTATTTGGTCATGTGTGTGCTCTCAGGCTAAGGTCTGAAGAATCAGTCTTGATAGTATTATCATACCTCCATATTTTCCTTTTATGACAAATTCCTATGATAAGAGCAAATGGGCAACACAAATTCAAGTATATAATATCTTGTTGTTTTCAATATGAAAATGTAGTCAATATATCCTAAATAATTTGATGAATATTTGGCCTAGTCATCCATTTGTTATAGATACATATAAATGTTTGGTAAAATAAATTCTTTATAGGTTTCCAAAATACTATAAGAACAATCAACATGATTGTCCATAAGAATGAACTTATTTTATTGTGCATTTGAAACTAAAACTGAAACATCTTTAAGACTGGTACATACTGTATGTCCTGTGATACAAATATATTTCATTACCTGAACATTGCTGCTCAATATACATTGGTCTTTGTACATCTTATAGAAGTCCTTGTAGACTTGTCTTTTTATCTCAGATCATCCTAAACTGTATTTGTTAGAATTGTTTTGTACTCTAGATTTTGGTCAGTTACAGCTGCATTGGCCAGCTTCAAGGAATTAAATCAACCTTGAACACTTCAGTCAGCTCCAATTTGCCACCCCCTCCATAAAAAATGGGACCCTGCAAGTGACTCAAAACTACACCCATTCCAGCAGGAAGCAGTTTAAGAAGATGGGATCATCCCCCCTGGCACCCAAAGGGGAAAAATTGGAACTGATTGGTGAATGGACCCCAAATTATCCAGTCTCTGGATGTGTCTCCTGTTACAATGTATTTGGGACTTAGAATGGCACAAATTTTCACATTTCAGATATGGGATTCCATGATGTTTTTCAAACCCCTCAGAGATATACTGTACAACATATTTAAAAATAACCACCAATATTCTTTTTTTTAAATAACTTTTTATTAATAGAACTCATGCCAGGGTAATTTTTTACAGCATTATCCCTTGCATTCACTTCTGTTCCGATTTTTCCCCTCCCTCCCTCCACCCCCTCCCCCAGATGGCAAGCAATCCTTTACATATTGAATAGGTTACAGTATATCCTGGATACAATATATGTGTGCAGAACCGAACAGTTTTCTTGTTGCACAGGGAGAATTGGATTCAGAAGGTGTAAATAATCCGGGGAGAAAAACAAAAATGCAAGCAGATTATATTCATCTCCCAGTGTTCTTTCTTTGGGTGTAGCTGCTTCTGCCCATCTTTGATCAATTGAAACTGAATTAGCTCTCTTTATCGAAGAGATCCACTTCCATCAGAATACATCCTCAAACAGTATTATTGTTGAGGTATATAATGATCTCCTGGTTCTGCTCGTTTCACTTAGCATCAGTTCATGTAAGTCTCGCCAGTCCTCTCTGTATTCATCCTGCTGGTCATTCCTTACAGAACAATAATATTCCATAACGTTCATATACCACAATTTACTCAACCATTCTCCAATGGATGGGCATCCATTCATTTTCCAGCTTCTAGCCACTACAAACAGGGCTGCCACAAACATTTTGGCACATACAGGTCCCTTTCCCTTCTTTAGTATCTCTTTGGGGTATAAGCCCAGTAGAAACACTGCTGGATCAAAGGGTACGCACAGTTTGATCACTTTTTGAGCATAGTTCCAAATTGCTCTCCAGAATGGCTGGATGTGTTCACAATTCCACCAACAATGTATCAGTGTCCCTGTTTTCCCACATCCCCTCCAACATTCTGCATTATCTTTCCCTGTCATTCTAGCCAATCTGACAGGTGAAAGGTGACAGGGGTATGGTATCTCAGAGTTGTCTTAATATGCATTTCTCTGATTAATAATGATTTGGAGCATATTTTCATATGTCTATAAATAATTTCAATTTCTTCGTCTGAGAATTGTCTGTTCATATCCTTTGACCATTTATCATTGGAGAATGGTTTGATTTCTTATAAATTAGAGTTAATTCTCTATATATTTTGGAAATGAGGCCTTTATCAGAACCTTTGATTGTAAAAATGTTTCCCCAGTTTATTGTTTCCCTTCTAATCTTGTCTGCATTTGTTTTGTTTGTACAAAAACTTTTCAATTTGATATAATCAAAATTTTCTATTTTGTGGTCAGTAGTGATCTCTAGTTCTTCTTTGGTCATAAATTCCTCCCTCTTCCACAGGTCTGAGAGGTAAACTATTCTATGCTCTTCCAATTTATTTATCATCTCATTCTTTATGCCTAGGTCATGAACCCATTTTGACCTTATCTTGGTGTACGGTGTTAAGTGTGGGTCAATGCCTAGTTTCTCCCATACTAATTTCCTATTTTCCCAGCAATTGTTGTCAAATAGTGCATTCTTATCCCAGAAACTGGTGTCTTTGGGTTTGTCAAACATTATATTATTAAAGTTATTGGCTGTTTTGTCCTTTGAACCTAACCTATTCTATTGATCAACTAGTCTATTTCTTAGCCAATACCAGATGGTTTTAGTAACTGCTGCTTTATAATATAATTTTAGATCTGGTACAGCTAGGCCACCTTCATTTGATTTTTTTTCATTAATTCCCTTGAAATTCTTGACCTTTTGTTTTTCCATATGAACTTTGTTGTTATTTTTTCTAGTTCATCAAAGTAGTTTTTTGGGAGTCTGATTGGTATAGCACTAAATAAATAGATTAATTTAGGTAGTATTGTCATCTTTATTATATTTACTCACCCAATCCAAGAGCATTTAATATTTTTCCAGTTGGTTACACCAGGCTTAATTTGTGTGGAAAGTGTTTTGTAGTTTTGCTCATAAAGTTTCTGATTTTCCCTTGGCAGATAGATTCTTAAATATTTTATACAATCAGTAGTTACTTTAAATGGAATTTCTTTTTGTAACTCTAACTGTTGGGTTTTGTTAGTGATGTATAAGAATGCTGATGACTTATGTGGGTTTATTTTATACCCTGCAACTTTGCTGAAGGTGTGGATTGTTTCTAATAACTTTTTAGTAGAGTCTCTGGGGTTCTCTAAGTATACCATCATATCATCAGCAAAGAGTGATAATTTGGTTTCCTCATTGCTATTCTTATTCCTTTAATCTCTTTCTCAACTCTTATTGCCAAAGCTAGCATTTCTAATACAATATTAAATAGTAACGGTGATAGTGGGCAACCTTGTTTCACTTCTGATCTTATTGGGAATGGTTGTAGTTTGTCCCCGTTACATATGTGCTTACTGTTGGTTTTAAATAGATGCTACTGATTATTTTAAGGAAAAATCCATTTATTCCTATACTCTCAAGAGTTTTTAATAGGAATGGATGTTGGATTTTATCAAATGCTTTTTCTGCATCTATTGAGATGATCATATGGTTTTTGTTAATTTGATTATTAATATGGCCAATTATACTGATAGTTTTCCTAATATTGAACCAGCCCTGCATTCCTGGTATAAATCCTACTTGATCGTGGTGTATTATCCTGGGGATGACTTTCTGTAGTCTTTTTGCTGATATCTTATTTAAGATTTTAGCATCCATATTTATTAGGGAGATTGGTCTATAATTTTCTTTCTCTGTTTTCAACCTACCTGGTTTAGGTATCAGTACCATGTCTGTAACCACCAATATTCTTAACTGCAGATATTGTTTTAAGAAATGGCACTAGAATCCAGATCATGAATGTGTTAGAAGGATATATTGTAAAATGTCACAATTGTATTTTATTCAAGTGGCTTACTTCTTATTCAAATGTTTATCAAATTCCATACCAATGGTGGTTATTAGACATTATCACATAGGATGGATGTTTCATAATAAGATTAATCACAATTGATATAAATCAGCAGATGAACAGGTCTGAGACAACAAAGAAAATTAGCTCTTGGATAGGTTGAGCGAATATAATAAAGATGACAATACTAATCTATTTAATTAGTGCTATACCAATCAAACTCCCAAGAAACCATTTTACTGATCTAGAAAAAAATAACAACAAAATTCATTTGGAAGAACAAAAGGTCAAGAATTTCAAGGGAAATAATTTTTTAAAAAATCAAATGAAGGTGGCCTAGCTGTGCCTGATTTAAAACTATTATAAACTATTATAAAGCAGTGGTCACCAAAACCATTTGGTATTGGCTAAGAAATAAATTAGTTGATCAGTGGAATAGGTTAGGTTCACAGAACAAAATAGTCAATAACTATAGCAATCTAGTGTTTGACAAACCCAAAAGTTCCAACTTTGGGGATAAGAATTCATTGCTTGACAAAAATTGCTGGGAAAACTGGAAATTAGGATGGCAGAAATTAGGCATGGACCCACACTTAACACCATACACCAAGACAAGATCAAAATGGGTCCATGATTTAGGCATAAAGAACAAGATTATAAATAAATTAGAGGAACATAGGATAGTTTATCTCTCAGACTTGTGGAGGAGAAAGAAATTTGTGACCAAAGATGAACTAGAGACCATTACTGATCACAAAATAGAAAATTTTGATTATATCAAATTAAAAAGCCTTTGTACAAACAAAACTAATGCAAACAAGATTAGAAGGGAAGCAACAAACTGGGAAAACATTTTTACAGTTAAAGGTTCTGATAAAGGCCTCATTTCTAAAATATATAGAGAATTGACTCTAATTTATGAGAAATCAAGCCATTCTCCAATTGATAAAAGGTCAAAAGATATGAACAGACAGTTTTCAGATGAAGAAATTAAAACTATTTCTAGTCATAGGAAAAGGTACTCCAAATCACTATTGAGAAATACAAATTAAGACAACTCTGAGATATCACTACATACCTCTCAGATTGTCTAAGATGACAGGAAAAGATAATGATGAATGTTGGAGGGGATGTTGGAAAACTGGGACACTGATACATTGTTGGTGGAATTGTGAACACATCCAGCCATTCTGGAGAGCAATTTGGAACTATGCTCAGAAAGTTATCAAACTGTGCAGTTTTATCCAGCAGTGTTTCTACTGGGCTTATATCCCAAAGAGATACTAAAGAAGGGAAAGGGTCCCTGTCCCTGTGTGCAAAAATATTTGTGGTGGCCCTTTTTGTATTGGCTACAAACTGGATGGATGTCCATCAATTGGAGAATGGCTGACTAAATTTTGGTATATGAATGTTATGGAATATTATTGTTCTGTAAGAAATGACCAACATGATGAATACAGAGAGCCTTGGAAAGACTTACATGAACTAATGCTTAGTGAAATGAGCAGAACCAGGAGATATATATATGGCATTATACATGGCAACAACAAAATTATATGATATCAATTCTGATGGATGTGACTCTCTTCAACAATGAGATGATTCAAACCAATTCCAATTGTTTAGTAATGAAGAGAATCAGCTACACCCAGAGAGAGAACTATGGGAAATGAGTGTGGATCACAACATAGCATTTCCATTCTTTGTTATTATTTGATTGCATTTTTGTTTTCCTTCTCAGGTTTTTTTCTTTCTTTCTAGATCTGATTTTTCTTGTGCAGCAAGATAACTGTATAAATATGTATACATATATTGGATTTAACATATGCTTTAACATATTTAACATGTATTAGACTACCTACCATCTAGGGGAAGGGGTGGGGAGAAGGAAGGAAAAGGTTGGAACAGAAGGTTTTGCAAGGGTCAATGTTGAAAAATTACCCATGCATATGTTTTATAAATAAAAAGATATGATAATAAAGAAAAAGAAAAAAAAAGAAGAAATAATCCAAGAAAATTGTCCTGGAGTGATAGAACATGAGGGTAAAGTAGAAATAGAAAAAATACACTGATCACGACCTCAATGAGATCCTTTGTGGAAAACACATGGGAATATGATTGCCAAATTTTGACATCCCCAGATCAAAGAGAAAATTTTGTAAGAAATGAGAAAAAACCAATTCAAATACCCTGGAGCTACAATTAGAATTGTATGGGACTTATCAGTGAATACAATAAAGGAATGCACATCTTGGAATCATATCTACTGACAATCAAAAGAACTAGGCCTGTGGCCAAAAATATTTTATCCAGCAAAATTATCTGCGAAAATGGACATTCAATGAACTTGAGTATTTTCAGGACTTTCTATCAATCAAATCCAAACTTACTGGAACATTTAGTATTTAAGAGCCAATATCAAACATCAGTTTCAAGGAACTCATCATGGACAAATTGTTTATGTTTTTGTACATGGGAAATGATATCATATGTTTAAGATTGACACAAACAATAGTGTACTTGAAAAGAAAAATTGAGGCAGAGTTAAGGTAAAAAAAAAAAAAACCTAATCATGTTTTATACAAATGAGATGCAGAGGAAGAATAGACCCAGAGGCATTGGGGAGGGAGGGCTTGAAGTTCTGAAAACCCACTTACATTGGGAATAGTTTAAATAGGCAACATTACATATATACCAGGAAGGGTATAACAACCTCCAAAATCTATAAAGAAATAGGGTGGAGGGATGAGTGGACAGGGAAACAAAGGATGAAGGAAGTTGACAAGGGAGGGATCCATAAGTGAGGAGAGGTTAAGTAATAGTAAGGCAAGTTAAGGAGCAGGATTGAAGCAAGGATTCAGAGGGATAGAAAAGATGTGTGGTATGTATAGAGGTATGTGTATTTGTGTATGTGTATATATATACACACACATATATATATATACACATATGTATATATGAGTGTACCCTTTCTTAACTATAGCCTGTTTGGGAGTGGTAGGGGGGATGAAGAGCAATAAAAGAATAATGTAAAAAAGATGCAAAGCAGAGAACAAAAGAACAATTTACAAGGATAAAGAAAAGATGAACACTCGTGAATATAATTTCTTCTGTAACATATGTTAGGGGCAATAAAGCATTGCTCTCTCTGAGATATGCTACATAGCCTGTACGCCACATCAGCTGTAGGGTTGGCCCAGGAGGTAAAAAGGGGCTTGGGCTCTGAGGAAGGAGGTTGTCTTACAGGTGTTCAAGGAACTGCTAATAGGTTCCTTGAGGTGGTGAAGGTTGTGTCCTCTTGCTAGATTTCCACCTAGGATGCAGCATTAACTCCAGGTGTTTCCCTTCTGTGGCTCCACCTATGCAGTACTGAGTGATCTGGGCAGGGGTAATCCCAGAAGAGAGGAAGCATAAATAGCAGAACTCATGTGCCCACACACTCACTTGCTCTTGCATTCTCTTGCTCTTGCTTCCTGCTGCCTCCATTAATTGAATGACTAAATACAGGCTGTTTGTACCTCAAGATTGACTTATCTCCATGTGTATCTGGGTGGGCTCCAAAGACTGGTGAATATGGCCCTGGAAGCCTAGGATAATGCTCAGATAGTCCAGCATGCGCCCGCGCACGCACATACACATATATACACATACATACACACACACACACACACACATATATTTATATACTTTCTTGAATTGGTAATTTGTTGTTATATATTTTGAATCCTCCCTTGTGTTCTGCTGGGCACATGACAATGTTCTCTTTTGTTTTGTTTTATTTTGGTTTGTATTCCTTTTGTTTTTATTTTTTTAATTCTGTTTTTTAAAATAAAATTTAAAAAAAAATTATTGATTCAAATAATGTAAAGGGCCACAGATAGTGGGGGAACTCTAGGTGAGGTATAAGACCCTTCAGCCCAGAGGGCTCTCTATCTCCCCTAAGGGCTCTTGGTCTTCCTTAGAAGTCTGGGGGCAGTGACAACCTATGTTGCGATTGAAGCAGAGTGATATCAGGTGGAAGAGTGATACCAGGTAGCAATCTATATATAATAGCAAATTGTTTATGCAGTCCCCCATGTGCAGAATGTAGTTAGAGCATGCACAGTATTGCTTTGCATAAGGGAATTAGGGTATATAAGAATGAAAGAACTTGAAATAAATGGACTCCATATTTTAACCATCCTCCAGAGTCTCACCTCATCACTCCTCCACTAAGATGGTATGTTTTTTCACCCCAGCGTGGGGGTTCTAGAAAGCACAGTACCTTTTGTCACCCCAACTTTGGGACTCTAGAAAGCAGGACACAGCAAAACAATAAAAATTTAATGAAAAATATTTTTTAAAAAACAATAAAAAATAGAAAGAGAAGAGCAAGAAGTTCTCAAAAACTTACCTAGAGATGTTGGTTCTTCTACTACAAAAAGTGATTGGTAGTCTTTTGCAACATTAAGTCTTTTCTCTTTCTCTCCATGGGTAGAAAGGATTTCCTTTGGTTGAACTTTTTCTGAAAGAGAAAAGCCCTTTCAACAAAAAAAGTCTATTGGAACCCTTCTCAATTTGATCCAATAGAGACAATGTTGAGTATCTCAGAAGGCCAAGATGTCTTCTCCAAAATGATAAGAGCTTTTAGCTTTGCCTGCACTTTTCTATAGTCCTATGCAAACATACTCTACTTGTAATTCTTTGGCCTAGTTTTTCATTAAAGCAAATTACTGAACCGCAGTGATTTTCATGAATAATAAGATAACTTTTTGGTCTTCTTATATTCTCACCATTGTCTATATTTTTTTTTGGTAAAGAATACTCTAATTCAGGAATGTCTACCAAAGAAGATGAAATTTTTCAATGGAGGGAAAGACAAAAGACTTAACTGCACTTGACAAAGACAGGAAAAGACATCTCCAGTCAATGCAATATATGCAACCACAATATAATAAACAATTCCTGTTGTAATACCATCCTTTCATACTCTGATTTTTCTTCTAAGAAAGCCCTTTTTTATTTCCTGAAGAGATCGGCAATGATTGAGCAAGCAAGATAGAAAAAGAAATGAAACTGCCCAGAATATGCCCAGAATATACTTGACATAGTTCTACATCCCATTATTTTGGAAGAATAGTTTCTCAAAATCAGTCTCTAACCATTTATTAAGCATATATGTTATGCCCCAGCCCTTGTACTTTGCACAGAATACAATGAAAGATGTAAGATTATCTGTAAACTCAGGGAGTACACAAGTCTATAATCTGAGATAAATATATAATGAAGCCAGAATGATAAGATATCTGAAAATGTATAATTTCCACTTTTGATTTCATTTTGCAGAATGATTTTCTGGAGATGAAGAACTTAAGAAGGCAGCTAGGTAGGAAATGATGAGAAAAATGCCCTGAGTGCTATCCTGAAGAGGTAGATGATCCAGAGAGAGGCCCCTGAAGCTCATCTCTGATACTTTACAGTAAGAATACAGGGCCCTAGAGTCAGGGGGACCTGGGGAGTTTTATGGTAACAATAAATTCTTTATTACTTTCTTTTTAAAAAATTAATGAATTTTAATGAACTAATTTATGAATCATGTTGGAGAAAAAAAAATCAGAACAAAAGGGAAAAACCATGGAAGAGAAAAAAAAAGAAAAAAAGAAGTAAACATAGTATGTGTTGATTTACATTCAGTCTTCTTAGTTCTTTTTCTGGATGCAGATGGCATTTTCAGTCCCAAGTCTATTGGGATTGCCTTGGATCACTGAACCACTGAGAAGAACCAAATCTTTCATAGTTGATCATTACACATTCTTGCTATTCCTGTGTACAACGTATTCCTGGTTCTGCTTGTTTTGCTCAGCATCAGTTCATGTAAATCTTTCCAGGCCTTTCTAAAATCAGCTTGTTCATCATTTTTAAATGAACAATAATATTCTATTTACCTTCATATATCAAAACTTGTTCAGCCATTCCCCAACTTATGGGCATCTATTCATTTTCCAATTTTTGTCACCAGAAAGAGAGCTGCTACAAACAGTTTTGAACATATGGGTCCTTTTCCCTTCTTTATGATTTCCTTGGAATACAGACCCAGTAATTTCACTGCTGGATCAAACTGTATGCACAGTTTGATAGCCTTTTGGACATGATTCCAAATTGCTCTCTAGAATGGCTGGATCACTTCACAGCTCCACCAACAATGCATTAATGTGTCAGTTTCCCCACAACCTCTCCAACTTTTATCATTATCTTTTCCTTTCATCTTAGCCAATCTGAGAGATGTGAAATGATACCTCAGAGTTGTCTTAATTTGCATTTCTCTAATCAGTAGTGATTTAGAGCATTTTTTCATATGATTAGAGATGGCTTTAGTCATCTGAAAATTGTTCATATCCTTTACCATTTATCATTTGGGGAATGACTTATATTCTTATAAATTTGACATAATTCTTTGTATATTTTAGAAATGAGATCTTTATCAGAAACCTTGGCTGTAAATTTTTTCCCCCAATTTTGTTCTTTCTTTTTAATCTTGTTTGTATTGGTTTTGTTTGGGCAGAAACTTTTTAATTTAATGTAATCAAAGTTGTCCATAATGTTCTCTAGTTCTTCTTTGGTCATAAATTCCTCCCTTCTCTAATAATTTGATAGATAAATTATCCCTTGCTCTTCTAATTTGCTTATGGTAAAACTCTTTATGCCCAAATCATATATCCATTTTGACCTTATTTTTCTATGGGGTGTGAGCAATGTAGGTCTATGCCGAGTTTCTGACATATTATTTTCCAGTTTTCCCAGCAATTTTTGTGAAATAGTGAGATCTTATCCCAGAATCTGGAGTTTTGAGATTTATCAAATATTAGATTACTACAGTTATTGATTATTGTGTCATGTATACCTAACTTTTTCCACTGATCCATCACTCTATTTCTTAGCCAGTACCAAATGGTTTTGATGATTGCTGTTTATAATATAATTTTAGGTCTGGAACTGCTAGGCCACCATCCTTTGTTATTTTTTTCCATTAATTCCCTTGACATTTTTGCCCTTTTGTTCTTCCAGATGAATTATGTTATTATTTTTTCTAGCTCTATGAAATATTTTTTGGCAGTTTGATTGGTATGGCACTGAACAAATATTAATTTAGGTAGAATTGCCATTTTTATCATATTAGTTTTGCCTACCCATGAACAACTGATATTTTTCTAATTGTTTAGATTTGACTTTATTTGTGTAAGAAGTGTTCAAATAGTTGCTGGATTGGTCTTAGCAAGTAGATATCCACATATTTTATTTTGTCTACAATTATTGTAAATGGAATTTCTCTATTTTTTGTTGCTGGGCTTTGTAGGTAAGATATAGAAATGCTTATTATTTGCATAGGTTAATTTTATATCCTACAACTTTGCTAAAGCTGTTAATTGTTTCAAGTAGGTTTTTCGATGATTCTCTAGGATTCTCTAAGTATATCATCATATCATCTGCCAAGAGTGATTGTCTTATCTCCTTATTGCCTATTATAATTACTTTTTTTCTCTTTTCTTATTGCTAAAGCCAAGATTTCTAGTATAATATTGAATAATAGTGGTGATAATGGGCATTCTTGTTTTACCTTTAATCTTACTGCACCCAGCTTCTATCCATTACAAATAATGCTTGCTGATGGTTTTAAATTGATGCTGCTTATCATTTTGAGGAAAATTCCCTTTATGCCCACTTTCTCTAGTGTTTCTAATAGGAATGGGTTCTGTATTTTGTGAAAAGCTTTTTTCTGCATCTACTGAGATTATCATAAGATTTCTGTAAGTTATTGATGCAATTATGGTAATAGTGTTCCTGATATTGAAATAGCCATGTATTCCTGGCATAAATCCCACTTGGTAATAATGTAATATTTTGCTGATAAGTTGTTGTAACCTTTAATAATATTTTATTTAAATTTTTGCATCAATATTTATTTGTGAGATTGTTTCTAATTTTCTGTCTCTGTTTCAGCTCTTCCTGGTTTACATATCAGTACTATAGTTGTGTCATGGAAGGAATTTAACAGGACTTCTTTTTTTGGCAGAAGTAAGAATTTATTGATTTATTTAGCTAAATCCAATATATGCATACATATTTATACAATTATCTTGCTGCACAAGAAAAATTAGATCAAACAGGAATAAAACTGAGAAAGAAAACAAAATGCAAGCAAACAACAATAGAGAGAGAATGCTATGTTGTGGTCTATACTCAGATCCCACGCTTCTCTCTCTGGGTGTAGATGGCTCTCTTTATCATTGAACAAATGAAACTGGTTTGAATCATTTCATTGTTGAAAAGAGCCATGTCCATTAGAATTGATCATTGTATAATCTTGTTGTTGCTGTGTATAATGATCTCCTAGTTCTGCTCATTTCACTTAGCCCTTCATGTAAGTCTCTCTAGGCCTCTCTGAAATCATCCTGCTGGTCATTTCTTATAGAATAATAATATTCCATAACATTCATATATCACAATTTATTTAGCCATTCACCAATTGATGGGCATCCCCTCAGTTTCCAGTTTCTAGACACTATGAAAAGGGCTGACACAAACATTTTTGCACATGATCCCTTTCCCGTCTTTTTTTTCCAATACATAATTGAGAATTTTTAATATAAAGATACATAATTGAGGCATATTTTTTATATCTTTTTATTTACAAGATATATACATGGGTAATTTTTCAGCATTGGCCTTTGCAAAACCTTCTGTTCCAACTTTTCCCTTCTTCCCCCCACCCCCTCACCTAGATGGCAGGTAGACCAATACATGTTAAATATGTTAAAGTATATGTTAAATAAAATATATGTATACATATCCATGCAGTTATTTTGCTGCACAAGAAAAATTGGACTTAGAAGCAAGGTAAAATAAACCTGAGAAGGAAATTAAAAATGCAAGCAGACAAAAACCCAGGGAGTGGAAAAGCTATGTTGTGGTTCACACTCATTTCCCAGAGTTCTTTCATTGGGTATAGCTGGTTCTCTTCGATATTGAACAAATGGAACTGATTTGGTTCATCTCATTGTTGAAGAGAGCCACGTCCATCAAAATTGATCATCATATAGTATTGTTGTTGAAGTGTATAATGATCTCCTAGTTCTGCTCATTTCACTCAGCATGAGTTCATGAAAGTGTCTACAGGACTCTCTGTATTTATGCTGGTCATTTCTTACAGAATAATAATATTCCATAACATTCATATACCACAATTTATTCAGCCATTCTCCAATTGATGGGCATCCTTTCAATTTTCAGTTTCTAGCCACTACAAAAAGGGCTGCCACAAATATTTTTGCACATAGGGACAAGGGACCCTTTTCCTTCATTAAGATCTCTTTGGGATATAAGCCCAGTAGTAACACTGCTGGATCAAAGGGTATGCACGGTTTGATAACTTTCTGAGCATAGTTCCAAATTACTCTCCAGAATGATTGAATGCATTCACAATTCCACCAACAAGGTATCAGTGTCCCAGTTCTCCCACTCTCCAATGTTCAGCATTATCTTTTCCTTTCATCCTAACCAATCAGATGTGTAGAGTGGTATTTCAGAATTTTCTTAATTTGCATTTCTGTGATTAATAATGACTTGGAGCATCTAGTCATATGGCTAGAAATAGTATCCATTTCTTCATCCAAAAATTGTCTGTTCATATCCTTTGACCATTTATCAATTGGAGAATGGCTTGCTTTCTTATAAATTAGAGTCAATTCTCTATATATTTTGGAAATGAGGCCTTTATCAGAATCTTTAACTGCAAAAATGTTTCCCCAATTTGTTGCTTTCCTTCTAATCTTGTTTGCATTAGTGTTGTTTGTACAAAGGCTTTTTAATTTGATATAATCAAAATTATCTATTTTGTATTCAATAATGATCTCTAGTTCTTCTTTGGTTACAAATTCCTTCTTCCTCCACAAGTCTGAGAGATAAACTAGCCCATGTTCCTCTAATTTATTTATAATGTTGTTCTTTATGCCTAAATCATGGACCCATTTTGATCTTATCTCGGTGTACAGTGTTAAGTGTAGGTCCATACCTAATTTCTGCCATCCTAATTTCCAGTTTTCCCAGAAGTTTTTGTCAAATAATGAATTCTTATCCCAAAAGTTAGGATCTTTGGGTTTGTCAAACACTAGATTGCTATAGTTGACTATTCTGTCTTGTGAACCTATCCTTTTCCACTGATCAACTAATCTATTTCTTAGCCAATACCAAATGGTTTTGGTGACTGCTGCTTTATAATATAATTTTAGATCAGGTACAGCTAGGCCACCTTCATTTGATTTTTTTTCCAATAATTTCCTTGAGATTCTCAACTTTTAATTGTTCCATATGAATTTTGTTGTTATTTTTTCTTTCTTTCTTTTTTTTTTAAATTTAAATTTTATTTTATTTAATAATAACTTTGTATTGACAGAATCCATGCCAGGGTAATTTTTTACAACATTATCCCTTGCACTCGCTTATGTTTCATTTTTTTCCCTCCCTCCCTCCACCCCCCCCCCAAGATGGCAAGCAGTCCTATATATGTTAAATATGTTGCAGTATATCCTAGATACAATACATATTTGCAGAACCGAACAGTTCTCCTGTTGCACAGGGAGAATTGGATTCAGAAGGTAAAAATAACTTGGGAAGAAAATCAAAAATGCAAATAGTTCACATTCGTTTCCCAGTGTTCCGTCTTTGGGTGTAGCTGTTTCTGTCCATCATTTATCCATTGAAACTCAGTTAGGTCTCTTTGTCATAGAAATCCACTTCCATCAGAA
Source organism: Antechinus stuartii (assembly GCA_016696395.1). Lineage (NCBI taxonomy): Eukaryota > Metazoa > Chordata > Mammalia > Dasyuromorphia > Dasyuridae > Antechinus > Antechinus stuartii. The sequence goes on from MU177191.1 coordinate 5,557,581, forward strand.
TACATCCTCATACAATATCATTGTCGAAGTGTATAATGATCTCCTGGTTCTGCTCATCTCACTTAGCATCAGTCCATGTAGGTCTCTCCAAGCCTCTCTGTATTCATCCTGCTAGTCATTCCTTACAGAGCAATAATATCCCATAACATTCATATACCACAATTTACCCAGCCATTCTCCAATTGATGGGCATCCATTCACTTTCCAGTTTCTAGCCACTACAAACAGGGCTGCTACAAACATTTTGGCACATACAGGTCCCTTTCCCTTTTTTAGTATCTCTTTGGGGTATAAGCCCAATAGAAACACTGCTGGATCAAAGGGTATGCACATTTTGATAACTTTTTGGGCATAATTAAAGATTGCTCTCCAGAATGGTTGGATTCGTTCACAATTCCACCAACAATGCATCAGTGTCCCCGTTTTCCCGCATCCCCTCCAACATTCATCGTTATTTTTTCCTGTCATCTTAGCCAATCTGACAGGTGTGTAGTGATATCTCAGAGTTGTCTTAATTTGCATTTCTCTGATCAATAGTGATTTGGAACACTCTTTCATGTGAGTGGTAATAGTTTCAATTTCATCATCTGAAAATTGTCTGTTCATATCCTTTGACCATTTATCAATTGGAGAATGGATTGATTTCTTATAAATTTGAGTCAGTTCTCTATATATTTTGGAAATGAGGCCTTTATCAGAACCTTTAATTGTGAAGATGTTTTCCCAGTTTGTTGCTTCCCTTCCAATCTTGTTTGCATTAGTTTTGTTTGTACAAAGGCTTTTTAATTTGATATAATCAAAATTTTCTATTTTGTGATCAGTAATGGTCTCTAGTTCATCTTTGATTACAAATTTCTTTCTCCTCCACAAGTCTGAGAGATAAACTATCCTATGTTCCTCTAATTTATTTATAATCTTGTTCTTTATGCCTAGGTCATGGACCCATTTTGATGTGATCTTGGTATATGGTGTTAAGTGTGGGTCCTTGCCTAATTTCTGCCATACTAATTTCCAGTTATCCCAGCAGTTTTTATCAAATAATGAAATCTTATCCCAAAAGTTAGAATCTTTGGGTTTGTCAAACACTAGATTGCCATAGTTGACTATTCTGTCTTGTGAACCTAACCTTTTCCACTGATCAACTAATCTATTTCTTAGCCAATACCAAATGGTTTTGGTGACTGCTGCTTTATAATATAATTTTAGATCAGGTACAGCTAGGCCACCTTCATTTGATTTTTTTTTTCATTAATTCCCTTGAGATTCTCGACTTTTTATTGTTTTATATGAATTTTGTTGTTATTTTTTCTAGATCATTAAAATATTTTCTTGGAAGTCTGATTGGTATAGCACTAAATAAATAGATTAGTTTAGGGAGTATTGTCATC
>MU177191.1:5568968-5626802 GCA_016696395.1 Antechinus stuartii
CCTACCTGGTTTAGGTATCAGTACCATGTCTGTGTCATAAAAGGAGTTTGGTAGGACTCCTTCAATCCCTATTTTTTCAAATAGTTTATTTAGCATTGGAGTTAATTGTTCTTTAAATGTTTGATAGAATTCACATGTAAATCCATCTGGTCTTGGGGATTTTTTCTTAGGGAGTTGATTGATAGTTTGTTTTATTTCTTTTTCTGAGATGGGACTGTTTAGGATATTTACTTCTTCCTCTGTTAGTGTGGGCAAGCTATATTTTTGGAGGTATTCTTCTTTTTCATTTAAGTTGTCGAATTTATTGGCATAAAGTTGGGCAAAGTAACTCCTAATTATTGCTCTAATTTCCTCTTCGTTAGTGGCGAGTTCTCCCTTTTCATTTTTAAGACTAACAATTTGATTTTTCTCTTTCCTTTTTTTAATCAGATTTACTAAGGGTTTGTCTATTTTGTTGGTTTTTTCATAGAACCAACTCTTAGTTTTATTAATTAATTCAATAGTTTTTTTACTTTCAATTTTATTGATCTCTCCTTTTATTTTTAGAATTTCAAGTTTAGTGTGTGACTGGGGGTTTTTAATTTGTTCCTTTTCTAGCATTTTTAGTTGCAAGCCCAATTCATTGACCTTCTCTTTCTCTATTTTATACAAATAGGCCTCTAGAGATATGAAATTTTCCCTTATTATCGTTTTGGCTGCATCCCATACATTTTGGTATGATGTCTCATTATTATCGTTTTCTTGGGTGAAGTTATTAATTATGTCTATGATTTGCTGTTTCACCCAATCATTCTTTAGTATGAGATTATTTAGTTTCCAATTATTTTTTGGTCTACTTTCCCCTGGCTTTTTGTTGAATGTAATTTTCATTGCATAGTGGTCTGAAAAGGATGCATTTACTATTTCTGCCTTACTGCATTTGAGTTTGAGGTTTTTATGTCCTAATATATGGTCAATTTTTGTATAGGTTCCATGAACTGCTGAGAAGAAAGTGTACTCCTTTCTGTCTCCATTTAGTTTTCTCCAAAGATCTATCATACCCAACTTTTCTAGTATTCTATTTACCTCTTTGACCTTTTTCTTATTTATTTTGTGGTTTGATTTATCTAATTCTGAGAGTGCAAGGTTGAGATCTCCCACTATTATAGTTTTGCTGTCTATTTCTTCTTGCAGCTCTCTTAATTTCTCTTTTAAGAATTTAGATGCTACACCACTTGTTGCATATATGTTTAATATAGATGGTGCTTCATTATCCATGCTACCCTTTAGCAAGATATGAGGTGGGAGAAGTTTCTCTGTAAATCGAATATGCCTAATATTTTTCTCTTTAAGCCAATTCTGATGAGAGTAAGATATATATTATGTTCATCCCCCTCCCTTCTTTCCCTCAGATATAATAGATTTCCTTTGCCTCTTTGTAAGGTGTAGTATCCCCATTTTACCCTTTTTCTGGTACAATTTTCCACCTCTAGTTTGTTTTTTATATTATAGCTGTAAAACCAAATTATACATGTGTTCTTTATGTATATTTACAGCAGAAATATAGTTCCCAAGATTTTTTTTTTGACCTTTTTATGTTTCTCTTGAGTTCTATATTTGGAGATCAAACTTTTTGTTTGGTCCCAATTTTTTCATCAGAAATAGATGAAAATCATCTATTTCATTGAATGTCCATCTTCTTCCCTGGAAAAAATGCTCATTTTGGCTGAGTAATATTCTTGTCTGCATACCCAGTTCCTTAGCCTTTCAGAATATCAGATTCCAGGCCCTTCGATCCTTTAATGTGGATGCTGCTAGATCCTGAGTAATCCTTATTGTGGCTCCTCTGTATTTGAGTTGTATTTTTTTCTAGCTGCTTGTAGTATTTTTTCCTTGGTCTGATAGTTCTGCAATTTAGCCACAATATTTCTTGTAGTTTTGATTTAGGCATTTCTTTCAATAGGTGATCGATGAATTATTTCCATGTCTATTTTACCCTCTGTTTCTATAACATCTGGGCAGTTCTCTTTGATAATTTCCTGATAATTAAATAATTAATTTAAAAGATAATTTCCTGATAATTAGGCTCTTTTTTCATCATAATTTTCAGGAAGTCCAATATTTCTCAAATTATCTCTCCTAGATCTATTTCCCATTGTTTCTTTTCTTTTCTTTTTTTTCTTTTTTTGTTTTGCTTGACTGATTCTTGTGTCTCCTCGAGTCATTCATTTCCATTTGTTCAATTCTGATTTTTAATGAATTATTTTCTTCCTTTACTTTTTTATTTCTTTTTGTAATTGTCCAATTGAATTTTTAAGTGCGTTGTTTTCTTCTAAGGGATTTTTTTCCATTTCGCCAATTTTATTTTTTAGAGAGCGATTGTCTTTTTCCAATTCATTAATTCTGTTTTCCTTGGAATTGTTTACCTTTTCCGATTCACTAATTATATTTTTCAGGGATTTGATTTCTTTATCCACTCTATCTTTTAATGAATGGAATGCCTTATCCAGATCCTGTATAGATATAAAATTGCCCCTTATTAACACTTTGGCTGCATCCCACACATTTTGGTATGACATCTCATTATTGTCATTTTCTTAGGTGAAATTATTAATATAATAATTTATAAATTATAATTTATATATAAATATATTATATATTTATCACATATAAATATATTATATATATAATTTATATATAAATAAAGAATAATAATTTGTTCCCATGCTTCTGACTTTTTTATCTTTTCCTATTCATTTTTATTTTATATTAACTTTATCTCCCTTTTTTGAATTTCTGTTACTTTCCATTAACTTAACCCCACCCCTTACCTGACCTTGTGCTACTTTCATCTTATATGATTCTCAGCAGGAAGCACCAAGGCTTCCCAGTAGGGATTCAGTGAAAGGTCCCTGTTTGGCTGTAAAGCCCATTTTCTCCAGCTAGCAAGGATCTCAGTGATCATTTCAGATAATCTTTCTTTTCTATACAATGAGAGAAGAGGTTATTTGCCCAAGTTCACCCATATGTCCCAGTCTATGAGATAGGAGACCAGTGTTCTTCCCAATCAAACCACTAGACACCCATGCTAACTCAGGTCCCCAAGAGTCCAATTTCTCTTCTTATTTCTTTTTGTTCATTTCACTACCTCCTCAACCTGTCAGAATCTGGAGCAAAATACTCCAGCCTCCTTGTCAGACAGATCCTCCTCATCATAGATGACTGGAATCCTTCACAAGAAAATCTTCCCTGACTGCAGTGGATTGAGGGAGGAAAGGGTGCTGGGTCTTAGAATTTTAAGATTTCAGAGCTGGAAAAAAACCAGTTTTGGAGATCCTTTAGTTCATTTACACTATTTTCTTGTTTTAAGTAATTTTGCAGAAATAATTATTTTAATCAAAATCTGAACAAAGCAACACTTACTTTGGAATGGTAAATTGAAAGAATTTTTATACAAGGCATAATTATATGAATGTTTTGTTTTTACAATTTTGCATCTGGAATCATTCTTTTCTTTCAGGACAAAACAAATGTAAATGTTTCTAAAGGGGAGGAAACTATTTAAATGTTTCATCTGGACAAATTTTCTTTTGGAAACCTTGGCAAGGGTCACTGAAACCCATGCAGGGATGTGCTAGTGCCTGCTCATACTACTGGGAAAGAGTCAATTGTGAAACTTTCAATGGCAGCATTTACACCACAGAAATTGGTAACCAGATCTTCATTTATTGTTTTGCTTATTGTGATGGAATAATGTTAATAATTTAGATTAAACTTAAAAGGATGTCATATGTACATTTTTGATGGGAGCTAGCTGTAAAATATTTACTAGTATAGGTTAATCAGATTCCTGGAATAACATAGCTAGAAAGGTCCTTGAAGATCAAATACCTTCTTCAACCTTTTCATCTGATCAATGAGGACAAGAAGATCTAAGCAGAGGAAGGGGACTGTCAAAGATTACACAGCTAGTGAGTGGCAGGGGCTGCAGTAGACCCCAGATCTCCTGGTTCTTCATCTACTGCTTTTTCTGCTTCTTCTTTTTGAAAGGTCTTGCATTGCCAGATGAAAAGTCTTATTATGAGGAAAGAATTAGAGGGCATTTTGTAGTCCTGCGCTGCATCGATATTCCCAGGATCTGTATTTTATCTGAGGAGGTGTATTCATTTCCACCTTTTCAAATCAAAACCTTCCTCAGGTTTTAGTCAGTGGTGTTTTTAGTGGTGATGGTCAAGAATTGCTCTGATCAAAAAAGTCATTCCCTCGTAGAAACTGAAGGGGAATCATGATCATGAAGAATATAGTGATGATCTTCATGGAGATTGGCTAGACTCGTGCTTAGACTTCAGAAATCCAATTCATCACTGGTACTTCTCTGGAAAACTTTGGGGCTTCCTAGATCCTGTCAGAAGATGTACCCATCCTAGTCCCAGGTAAACTTCTGAATATTCAGCTTCCTTCTCACCAGGCGCCATGAGGTCATTGTATATGAAGAAGTTGACAGAAAAATCACTAAAGACTGACTGCCCTTCTAGAGGATATGGAACTGCTTTGTACATGGAAGCCATTCAGAGATGCTTCTAATCTGCTAGTCAACGCTACTCATTGTTGTCCTTCTTTCTTGAAGTGTACCAAAATTACATCATTATGTTAAGGTTAAGGTGTAATGTGTATAACTATGGCTGATCAGACCAATAAGAGCCTGCAAGGCTTTACCACATGTTACAAAAAGTCCATATGAACATTTGGAGTGGAGATTTCTCAATTCATGAATCTCATGTTTCTTTTGAGATATTGCAATTCTTTGCTCATAGAGCACAGTACCTTCTTTGATTTTGGGCATGACATGGTAGATGGATGTGTCTCCCATGTGTCAAAATCTATCCAAAGTTCTTCAGAGAAATCTTTGGAGCGTCTTTGTATCACTTCTTCTCATTTCCATGTGAGTGTCTGTCTTGTGTGAATTCTCTATAAAATAATCTTCCAGGTAAAACTACATTTGGCACTTAAACAACATGACCAGCCCATTAGAGTTGTGCTCTCTGCAGTAGTATGAATACTTGGCAGTTCAGCTCAAGAAAGGACCTCATTGTCTAGAACTTTATCTTACCAGGTGATCTTCAGAATCTTACTAACACAATTAAAAATAGAAGTGGTTCAGTTTCCTGGCATGGCACTAGTATACTGTCCAGCTTTTACAGTCATACTGTGAGGTCAGCACAATAGCTCCGTAGATCTTCAATTTAGTAGGTTGTTTAACAACTCTTATCTCCCACATTTTCCTTCAGAGTCTTCCAAATGGTAAGTATACTGACAAGGTAAGTGAATTCACACACAGCATTCAAATTTCTCCACTTGATATAATCAATGGTTACACATATCAATGGTGTTCTGTTCCTGGTGGAGAACCTGTGTTTTCTTGGTATTAATTATTAGGCAAAAATTCATACAAGCAGCAGAGAATCAACCCATACTCTGTTGCATCTCAACCTTAGAGTCTATATTAAGGACATAATCATTTCTGATGCTACTACCTGTGTGACTGTAGATAAGTCACTTATATCTTTCAGTGCCTCAGTTTTCAGCTTGAGCAAAAAATCATGTCCCCCCTCTACTCATGTACTGTGTACCTGAAGAAAAACTCAGTAACCTCAAGGACACAGCAAACTACAAAGCAGACTTTTCTAAAATTATTTTAATATTTTCTCCTTTGTAATGGACCTCTGTTTTTCTTTTTCTAATCTTTGTAGCAGAGGAAGTCATAGCTCTTTGTGCTTATACCCACAGTTCCTCAAGTCTGTAAAACTCTAGATTTCAGATCAGGAGGCAAACTGCCTAAGTAGAAATCATAAGTATGGTTCAACCACATTCACACCATAACATTTCCAATTGTCAAAGCCCTTTCATATGGCCAAAGCACTAGCCTCAAAATAATTCTGTAAAGTCATTAGGGCAAAGGTCAAGAATCTAAAGGGAATTAATGAAAATAAATGCCAATGAAGGTGGCTAGCTGTGCCAGATCTAAATCTATATTATAAAGCAGCAGTCATCAAAACCATTTGGTACTGGCTAAGAAATAGAATAGTTGATCAGTGAAATAGGTTAGGTTCACAGAACAAAAAAATCAATAATTAGCAATCTAGTATTTGACAAATCCAAAGTCTCAGCTTTTGGGATAAGAATTCACTATTTGACAAAAACTGCTGGAAAAATTTGATAATAGTATGGAAGAAATTAGAGTTTGACCCTTACCTAACACCATATACCAAGATAAGATCAAAATGGGTTCATGATTTGGACATAAAGAGTGATAGTATAAGGAAATTAGAAGAACATAGGATAGTTTACCTCTCAGATCTATGGAGAAGGAAGGATTTTTTTTCCAAAGAAGAACTGGCACTCATAATTGAATACCAAAAAGATAATTTTGATTATATTAAGTTAAAAGTTTTTGTACAAATAAAACTAATGCAGACAAGATTAGAAGGGAAGCAATAAATTGGGAAAAGATTTTCATAGTTAAGGGTTCTGATAAAGGCCTCATTTCTAAAATATATAGAGAATTGACTCAAATTTATAAGCCATTCTCCCATTGATAAATGGTCAAAGGATGTAAACAGACAATTTTCAGATGAAGAAATTAAAACCATTTCTAATAATATTAAAAGATGCTCTAAATCTCTATTAATCAGAAAAATGCAAATTAAGGCAACTCTGAGAAACCACTACACACCTCTCAGACTGGCTAAGATGACAGGAAAAAATAATGACAAATGTTGGAGGGGATGTAGGAAAACTGGCATACTAATACATTGTTGATGGAACTATGAATGGATCCAGCCATTCTGGAGAGCAATTTGTAATTATACTCAAAAAGTTATCAAACTGTGCATAACCTTTGACCCAGCAGTGTTTCTACTGGGCTTGTATCCCAAAGGGATCTTAAAAGCGGGAAAGGGATCCACATGCACAAAAATGAAGGTGGCCTAGCTGTGCCAGATCTAAATCTATATTATCTATAAACATAATAGATTATCTTCATTAAAAATGAAAAATAGCATCAGAAAGGCATCAGAAACATCTCCTCTAGTTGATGTCAACTGGACATTTAGTGAATGCCCATCCGTTGGAGAATGGCTAAATAAGTTATGGTACATTATTGTTCTGTAAGAAACAATCAACAGGATGATTTTAGAGAGGTCCAGAGAGACTGACATCAACTGATGCTAATCGAAATGAGCAAAACCAGGAGATCATTGTACATGGCAACATCAATATTATACTACAATCAATTCTGATGAACGTGACTCTTTCCAACAATAAGATGATTAAGGCCAGTTCCAATGATCTTGTGATGAAGAAAGCCATCTACACCCAGAGAGAGGACTGTGGGAACCAAGTGTGGATCACAATATAACATTCTTACTTTTTTTGATGTTGTTCGCTTGTGTTTTGTTTTCTTACTCATTTTCTTTCCTTTTTGATTTGATTTTTCTTGTGCAACAAGAGAACCATATAAATGTTTACACATATTGGATTTAACATATATTTTAACATGTATAACATATACTTGATTGCTTGCTATCTAGGGGAGGGGAATGGGAGGAAGGAGGGGAAAACCTGAAACACAAGGCTATGCAATGTTGAAATGTTTCAATGTTGAAAAATTATCCGTGCATGTTTTGAAAATAAAAAGCTCTTTTTTTCTGAAGCAATTGGGGTTAAGTGACTTGCCCAGGATCACACAGCTAGGAAGTGTGAAGTGTCTGAGACCAGATTTGAACTCAGGTCCTCCTGACTTCAGGGCCAGTGTTTTATCCACTGTGCCACCTACCTGCCCCAAATAAAAAGCTTTAAGAAAAAAGGTCATTAGGGCAACTACCATTTTTCTATTTTCAAATATGACCAAATTGGGCCCCTGAGAAGGGAAGTGATTTGCCTAAGGGCATGTGCAAAAAAAGGGAGACAGAAAAAAACAATGGTTTCTTGGGATTAAATGTGTTAAAACAAAGAGGAAAGACTTAAAAAATCAGAAGAAAATGTAAGGTACATATTATCACAAAACAATGGATTTGGAATGGGAAAGAGAGGGGAAATGAATGGTGACTAGAAAATGAGATGTGGCCTTGATTCCAAGAAAGATTAGCTCTAAGGTCACCTATGGTAAGGGCTTGACAATAATAGAGAAGTACAGGAAATGTATGTGTTTGAGAAAAAGACAATGACTCTTGTCAACACAAGGGGTTGAGATGCCTATGGTACACCAATTTCAAAATGGCAAGCATCCATTTATACCTTCCTTTTGTAAGGAAATGGAGGCTTGGGACACTATATGTATTTTGCCTGTGCTGAGCAAAGAGTGGCCACTCTATGGGCTTTAAGAAGAATGTACATTTCTAGAGAGTAGCACCTTAAGGGAAGTTTGTCTTGTCCAGGCTCATTTTGCATTTGCCTGAAAAGCTTATTCCAATTATATTTGATGACAGGAGGATGAAGAAGAAAAGGAGGAGAAGGAGGAAGAAAAGAAGAATGAGAAGAAGGAGGAGGAGGAGAAGGAGGAGAAGAAGGAGAAGGAAAAGGAGGAGAAGGAAGAGGAAGAGGAAAAAGAAGAAGAGGAGGAAGAGGAGGAGAAAGATTTGCAAAAGAAAAGTTGATTGGGACATTAGGGCAATTATTAAAGTAGACTTGAACCTTTTTTTTTTTCACCAGGAGTGAGAACAGAAGGTTGCTACTACAAAAAGGGCTTCTACAAACATCTTTGTACATGTGGGTCCCTTTCCCTCCTTTAAGATCTCTTTGGGAAACAGACCCAATAGAGACACTGCTGGATCCAAGGATATGCACAGTTTTATAGCCTTTTGGGCATAGTTCCATATTGCTCTCCAGAATGGTTGGATTAGTTCATAACTCCACCAACAATGTTTTAGTGAACCAGTTTTCCCACATCCCCTCCAACATTTATCATTATTTTTTCCTGTCATGTTAGCCATTCTGAGAGGTATGTAGTGGTACTACAGAGTTGTCTTGATTTGCATTTCTCTAATCAATAGTAATTTAGTGTATTTTTAATATGACTAGAAATAGCTTTAATTTCTTCATCTGAAAATTGTCTATATCATTTGACCATTTATCAATAAGAGAATGGCTTGTATTCTTATAAATTTGAGTCAATTCTCTATATATTTTAGAAATGAGTACCTTATCAGAAACATTGAATGTAAAAAAATTTCCCCAGTTTCCTGGTTCCCTCCTTATCTTAACTGCATTTGTTTTGTTTGTATAAAACCTTTTTAATTTGATATAATAAAAATTATCCATTTTGAATTTCATAATGTTCTGTAGTTCTTCTTTGGTCATAAATTCCTTCCTTCTTCACAGATCGAATAATTAGACTATCCCTTGTTCTCCTAATTTGCTTATAGTATTATTTTTATGTCTAAATCATGAACCCATTTCAACCTTATCTTGGTATATTGTGTTAGGTGTGGATCAATGCCTAGTTTCTGCCATAGTAGTTTCTAATTTTCCCAGCAGTTTTTGGCAAATAGTGAATTCTTATACCTAAAGCTGGGGTCTTTGGGTTTGACAAACACTAGATTACTATAGTCCTTGACTATTTTGTCCTGTGAACCTAACCTATTTCACTGATCGACTATTCTATTTCTTTCTTTCTTTCTTTCTTTCTTTCTTTCTTTCTTTCTTTCTTTCTTTCTTTCTTTCAGGCAATTGGGGTTAAATGACTTGCCCAGGGTCACACAGCTAGAAAGTATTAAGTGTCTGACCATTGGATTTGAACTCAAGTCCTCCTGACTTCAGGGTTGGTGCTCTATCCACTGTACCATCTAGCTGCCCCAACTACTCTATTTCTTAGCTAGTACCAAATGGCTTTGATGACTGCTGCTTTATAATATACTTTTAGGTCTGGTACTGCTAAACTTATCTCTATTTCTGCTGATAGATGGCATCATCAGTAAAATGTCTCATTGCTTTGGCTCTGGAAATGCTGCTGGCTATCAGAAGCACTATGGAAACCTTGGTGTCATCATCTTAAAGAAAGGGGGAGGTAGTGTTTCCACAATTATGACCCCCTATCCCCACTTTTCTTCTTCATTCTGAGCTGGTTTTCCTTCTGGTAGATCTAGGTCTTTCTGGATCAGAATGGCTCATCTATGGAAAAAGGAACATCTCCTTCTCCTTGGTTACAAGGGAATTGGTTCTGTGGGGTCTATTAGAATTCACAGAATCTCCAAAATCCCCCCTTTGTCAATAAAATCAAAATATTTTGAATTGATCAATAGATATTTTCTTTTTTTAAATATATATTTTATTTTATAATAACTTTATAATAACAGAATCCATGCCAGGGTAATTTTTTTACAACATTATCCCTTGCACTCTCTTCTGTTCCGACTTTTCCCCTCCCTCCCTCCACCCTCTCTCCTAGATGGCAAGCAGTCCTATATATGTTAGATATGTTGCAGTATATCCTAGTTACAATATATGTTTGCAGAACCGAACAGTTCTCTTGTTGCACAGGGAGAATTGGATTCAGAAGGTAAAAATAACCCGGGAAGAAAAACAAAAATGTAAATAGTTCACATTCATTTCCCAGTGTTCTTTCTTTGGATGTAGCTGCTTCTGTCCATCATTTATCAATTGAAACTCAGTTAGGTCTCTTTGTCATAGAAATCCACTTCCATCAGAATACATCCTCATACAAAATCATTGTTGAGGTATATAATGATCTCCTGGTTCTGCTCATTTCACTTAGCATCAGTTCATGTCAGTCTCTCCAAGCCTCTCTGTATTCATCCTGCTGGTCTCAATAGATATTTTCTAAGTGCCGATAGGAACTGTGCCAAGAGGAATGGGGTGGGGGGGAGGAGGGATTTGGGGGGAGGGAAGGAGGGAGAGAAAGTGAGAAGCCCAGCTAGCAATAATGATAAATTCATATGGAAACTATCTGCAGAATAATATATATGAGGAGATATATAAACAAGCTCTGGCTGCAAGAATTGAGTCAAATATATTGGATTACTTGCCATCTAGGAGAAGGGGGTAGGGGAAAGAAGGGGAAATTGGAACACAAAGTTTTGCAAAGGTCAATGATGAAAAATTATCCTTGCAGATGTTTTAAAAATAAAAAGCTTCAATAAAAAATTTTTTAAAAGAATTCAGTCAAGAGGAAGAAGATCAACGCCATCCATCATTCTATTCCAGGACTCGGTGATCACGTCCTAGTCAGCTGCCCACAAATCTTTCCATGGCCTTGAAATCTTGCCTGAAATCCTAAATTTTTAAAGTGAATATTTAAGTGTTCTGCAGATCTCAAGTGCTTTCAGGATTTATCTTTCACATGTTTCATTCAACTTCACAAACCTCTGGGAGAGATCTCACCCTAATTCCCAGGTAGAGAGTGCAAGTATTATGTTCATTGACTAGATGAAGGAATAGAGGTTCAGACAAGGCACATGTCCTATCTACAAAGCATATTGGTTTCAGAATTGCCATGAGACTAAGTCACACAACTAGTAGATGTTTTGTTCCTCTCCTATTTCAGCCCTCACCTTCCTCACCTCCAAAAACCATACTAGTGGGGGCTTAACTCTTGAGTTTTTGGAATCCTTCCTCCCTCACTATTCCATCTGCCTTCTTTGGTGTAAGTACAAATTCCTTAGACCATTCTATCTATCTACCTTCATACAAGATATGCTTCTCCTCATATTTACCTGCAAATTCCACTCCTTCATTATGGCATAGAAAAGGGGTCTCTGGTTTTGGGGGTCAATCAATAAGCATTTATTAACCACCTACTATGTCTCCACAATTGTCCTAAGTGTTTGATTGGGGAGGCGACATGTGTGGCTTCCAGCCCGTCCTTCCTTTTCTGAATTGGTTGAGTTAACATCTGCCATGTTTTATGGCCATTGAAGACTCAAAGTAGGAAAAGTCTAGAATAAATTCTAAGCAGAGTTTTTGCAGCCTGGGGTCTCCAAACTAGGACTGACCCTACACAAAGAGCAGCATGGTTTCATTGCCCACCTCCCACCTTTTTTCTTCTGAAGAGACTGTGCAGAAGCTATGTTTACTATGAATTAAAGGGAGATGTGACGAAGTCTCTACAGTCAATATAAACTGTAGTGTTCTTTCTAGAGCCCCCAAATTGGGGTGCCAAAATGTACTATGCTTTCTAGAGCCCCCACTCTGGGGTATCAAAATATACCATCTGGACTAGCTCCCTGGAGGATCTCAGGACCAGCCTGAATCCTTGTTCTTAGTGGAGGAGTGATGAAGGCAGGAGACTCATGAGGATGGTCAAAGATGGAGTCCATTTATTTCAAGTCCTTCCAGCCCTTAAATACCTTAGTAAATTACATCTCTACAGCACACTGTGCATCTCCACTCTGTTATTAATATGTAAATGCCTCTTATACTGCAAGTATCTCCATTTCAAGTAGAACACAGGTAGTCATGTTCCCCTGACTTCTCAGGAAGGGTGAGGCACCCCAAGGGGAGATGAAAGCCAAACCAGACATTGTCAACAGGTTCTCCCTGGGCTGAAGGGTTTTATACCTCACCCCGTGTTCCCCCACTGTCTGTGGCTCTCTATAAACCTCAGTTAAAAAGCCACAGGTCAGATGGTATATCTCTCCCCCCGGGAATGTGGAAGATGGTGGGGGAGGAGTGCTTTCAATATTATTGTCCTTGGGAAGGCAGAACCAAGATGGCAGAGTAAAGGCAAAGACTCACCTGAGCTTTCCCCCAATCTCTCCAAAAACCTTTAAGTAATGACTCTAAACAAATTCTGGAGTGTAAGAACCCATAACAGTGAAGCCATTTCACAGATGAAGGCAATTTAAAAGATTAGAGGAAAGGTCTGTTACACTAGAGTGAGAGCATAGCACTGTTCTGTGCAGGACACACCAGCACAGCAGAGGGTCCAGCAAACAGACTTTGGGGCAACAGAATCAGTGGCAGAAGTGGTGGTTTCTAGATTTCTCAGCCCCTGGATACCAAAGATAATTTAGAAAGTTGGAAGGAAAGGTTTGTTACACGAGAGTGAGAGTAGAGCCCAGTACAGTGTAGGCTGAGCCAGCAGAGCCCTGGCACCAACAAACCAGGAGCAGGCATTAGGAGCTTCTGAATTTTCACAAACTGCTTCTGGAGATCTGAGCCCACAGATGATAAGAGGGTCTAAATCTGGTCAGAAGGAGATAATATGGGTCTCTTTGCTAGCACTAAGGCAGGACTCTACTGCTTAAACTATACTCAGGTCTGGGAGGCAGTTCTGACTCATAGTCCCAGGGATAGGAGCCTTAGCACACCAGAACTTACAGCCAAAGTTAATCAAAGTTTGAGAACTATTCAAAGTTCTTGTGGTCACTCACAGATCGGGCATAGGCCATGAGAGTAGTAATAACACTTCTGCTTAGATCATACCATTCTGAAGGAACTGAAAACTTACAGGTCACTAGAAGGATCTCTGAAAACAGAATCATAAAACCCCTGAAGTTTAGAACAGTTTACTCTCCACCCAGGAAACACAGAGCCCTACTTTAACAAAAAGTTAAAATCTGAGTAATAGACTAGGAAAATAAGCAAACAACAGAAAAAGATTCTGACCCTAGAAAGTTATTATGGTGACAAGGAAGATCAAAACATATACTTAGAAGATAACAAAGTTAAAGCTCCTACATCCAAAGCCACCAAGAAAAATAAGAATTAATCTCAGGCCATGAAAGAACTCAGAATATATTTTGAAAATCAAGTAAGAGAGGTAGACAAAAATTGCAAAAAGAAATGAGAATAATCCAAAAGGAAATACAATGCCTTAAACATTAGAATTGAGTAAATAGAAGCTAATGACTTTATGATAAATCAAGATAGAATAAAGCAAAACCAAAAAGGTGAAAAAAGAAAACAATGTGAAATATCTCATTGGAAAAACAACTCTCCTGGAAAATAGATCCAGGAGTGATAATAAAAAATATTGTTATACCTGAAAGCCATGATCAAAAAAAGATCCTAGACATCATCTTTCAGGAAATTATCAAGTAAAATTGTCCTGATATTCTAGTACCAGTGGGAAAAATAGAACTTGAAAGAATCCACCAATCACCTCCTGAAAGAGATCTCAGAATGAAAACTCCCAGGAATGTTAAAGCCAAATTTCAGAATTCCCAGGTCAAGAAGGAAACATTATAAGCATCCAGAAAGAAACAATTCAAGTATTGTGGAACCAGTCAGGATAACACAAGATTTAGCAGCTTTTACATGAAAAAATTGGAAGGCTTGAAATATGATATTCCAGAGGACAAAAGAAATAGAATTACAACCAAGAATAACTTTTCTAGCAAAACTGAGTATAATCCTTCTGGAATAAAATATTGGACATTCAATAAGATAAAGGATTTTCAAGCATTCATGATGAAAAGACGAGACCAGAAAAGAAAATTTGACTTTCAAGTATAAGACTCAAGAAAAGCATGAAAAGGTAACCAGGAAAGGGAAATCATAAGAGACTTAATAAGGTTAATCTGTTTACATTCCTATATGGGAAGACGATACTCATACCCCATAAGAACTTTCTCATTATTTAAGGCAGAAGGAATATATTTAGACAGAAGGCACAAGTCTGAGTTGAATATGAAGGGATAATATCTAAAAAAATAAAATTTAGGAGTGAGAAAGAAATGTACTGGGAGAAAGGAAAATGGAGAATTAGACAATGGTGTAAATTATTTGCCATAAGAGGCAAGAAAAAGCTTTCACAGTGGAGGGGAAGAGGAGAGAAAGAAGGAAGAGGGAGTCAATGTTATGATCATTAGAATTGGCTCAAAGATGAAATAACATACACCCCTGTTGGAATCTTTACAAATTGTTAAGTCATTAGAGTTGATAGAAACAATAATTATCTAATTTAGCATGATTTAGTATCATTGATCTGATGTTACTAAGAGATATTTTGGGCCAGAACCTGAAACAAGGTACTAAGTAGAACTAATTGATACAATACTTGTGTTCACACCTTTACTCATCAGAGTTCACACCTTTGGGAGATTTCAGGGTTTAGTATGAGATATCCAAATTCACACCTCCCTTGAAGTTCTTAGGGCCAGAGAGCACTATGGGAGATACCCCACAATCCCTCTCTCTCGAAGGAGCATAAATAGAGCTTCAATGGGCCAGCCAAGGAAGTTTTTCAGAGTGAAGAAGCTGCAAGTAGAGAGTTCAGCTGAATTAGGTTGGAGAGAAGCACTCTGGGCCAGACACAGAGCACTCTGGGAGATTGAGAGTCAGAAGCCCTCTCTCGGAGGCAAGAAAGATTCATTACAATTTTTACCTTGGTGCTGGCTGGAGGCTGAAGGAAGCAGAGGCAGAAACAAAAGACAATCTGCAAGAACTCTTGAAACCAAGCAGAGAGATAGGCCTCAACTAACTGGGCTGTTTTGGAAGAAGAAAATAAACGTTTGCATTTTTATCAGCTGGCTGTATTTTGGGTGATTATTACTCTTAACTGATACTAAGGCTGCCTCCAGAAAACCTCCCCAAGAAACCTTCTCCCAGAGAGAACCTGTATATTACTATTATAAAGAAGAACAAGAACTCCAACATTTTGGTGCCTGAACAGGGACCGAAACTCGCTCCCAGAAAGAACCATTCTTATGTTATTTTAAAAGAAGAAAATCACCACACACCCGTAATTGGATATAGAAATCTTTTACCCTGCTGGAAAATAGGAAGGGAAAGGATGCATGAAGAGGGGAAGGTGACAGAACAAAGGGTATATTGAAGGAGGGGATAGTCAGAAGCAAAACACTTTTGAAGAGGGACAGGGTGAAAGAAGAAAAGTAATAAAATAAACTGGGGGGGGGGACCATCAGCAATGATAATCATGAAAAGAATTTTGAAGCAAGTTTCTCTAATAAAAGCCTTCTCAAACATAGGGAACAGAGCCCAATTTATAAAAAAATGGGAGCAATTCCCCAACTGATAAATGATCAAAAGATATGAAGTTTTCAGATGAAATAATCAAAGCTATTTATAGCCATATGAAGAAAAGTACTCTAACTCACTATTGATTGGAGAGATGCAAATTGGAACAATTCTGAGTTGCTACCTCATACATATTGGAAAATGACAAATGGAGAGTATGTGGAGAAAATGAGACACTGATGCATTGTTGATGAAGTTGTGAACTGATTGAAAACTTCTCTAGCAATTTGGAACTGTGCCCAAAAGGTATACCCTTTGACCTCACACTGCAAGGCATGCCTGAAAGAAATTTTAAAAGGATCTATTATACACAAAAATATTTATAGCAGCTCTTTTTTGGTGGCAAAGAATTAGAGACTGAGGGATGTCCAGCAGCTGGGGAATGGTTGAACAAATTGTGATATGTGATTATGATGGAGTGCTATTGTGCTGTGTGAAATGACAAGCAGGATGCTCTCAGAAAAACCTGGAAAGACTTCCATGAGCTCATGCAAAGTGGAATGTACAGTGTACAAAGTAATAGTAATATTATAAGATGATCAGCTTTGAATGCTTTTGCTATTATCTGTAATACAATTATCCAAAACAACTCTGAAGGATTTATGATGAAAAATGCTATCTATGCCCAGAGGAAGAGCTGATGGTCTGAATACAAATTAAAGCATACTTTTTAAAACTTTATTTTCCTTGATTTTTTTAGAGAGGAGGAATCTGGTTTTTTACAACTTTTTTTTCTGAGGCAATTGGGGTTAAGTGACTTGCCCCATGGTCACATAGTTAGGAAGTGTTCAGTGTCTGAGACCAGATTTGAACTCAGGTTGTCCTGACTTCAGGGCTGGTGCTCTATTCACTGCACCACCTAGCTGCCCCTACAACATTAATTTTATGGAAATATTTTGCATAACTTCAATGTACCTTCTCGAGTGAGGAGGAAGGAAGAAAAAGAATATGGAAATCAAAGTTTTAAAAACAAATGTTAAATTTTATATGTAGCTGAGAAAAATAAAATATTAAGTAATGGAAAAAACTGACATGGGACATGGTTGCTAATGAATTTTTATCTCACCAAAAAAATGCTCCTCCTCTTTCAATTAATACTAATTTTATCATATGCTATTTCTTTACTTTTTGAACCTGTGAGAATGGGGGACAGAGGAAGGATGGCAAAGTCTTTGGAGGAGGTTAGAATCCCAATATGGGCTCTAGGCTGCAGCCCCACCCTTCAGGCTGTGAGACCCTGCTTAGGAAGAGTTGTTTTGTTTAAAGCTGTATCAGCTGGGCCCCATCTCTGGTTGTCATGGTGACTTGTCTGTTACCAAGGAAATCTGATCTCCTGAGTTATTAGCTCTGATAATAATTGCTCCTTATTTGGCTGGTGTTATGACTATCCCTCAACCAAAAGGCATAAAAGATTTCTTTCCCTCTTTACTATGAGCAGTTAACATGTATTTATAAAAATAAAATAATATTTAAAATCATAAAAAATGGTCCCCACAAAAAAAAATGGGAAGTTGCTATTTTATATTGAATTATTTCCTATATTATGCTGTGTATGTGGAAATTTTTTTCTTTTCTCATTCTGTATTTAAATTTAATTTAATTTTAAAAAATAAAATTTAAATTTAAAATTTTGAGTAAATTTTTTTTAATTACAAAAAAGAAGAGAATATTAGAGCTGGGAGGGTACCTAAATGGAGGGCTATCAGAGATAGAAAAGCCATTACTACAACAGAAGTAAGAGTAACTTTTAATGTCACAAAATTTCAGAGATTGAAGGGCATTTATGATATATACTTCATCTAGCATTTCAAAAGTGCTTTAAGGAAGGAAAAAACTCTTTCCAATAGTAGCTTCTGTGACCCTCATCAAAAAGCAGTCAGCTAGCTGCCTATATTACTCCTCATTTTTGAGGAGAGGACAGTGAGGGTCATAAAGCTCTAAGGAAAGGCTCAGGGTCACAAACTTAGTCTGTGTCTGTGAGTGAATATAAATGCAGGAAAAAAATTGGGAACTATACATACCTTTCACAAAGTGACTTGAAATCAGTAATTCCAGAATTGTTATTTCTTTTCTGGGCAGTGAATTCAGTATTTTATTACAAAATGCTTCATTAGACAAGATTGGAAAGGGCATATCTCTGTTTTAAATCACAGTATTTCTAAGAATCATAAGCAATGAACTGACAAGAAAGGTTCTAGGACCCCTGCCAGCATTGATGTAAGATTGGAATACTGTTCTTTCTGATTCCAGGGCTCTAAGCATTAAAGGCAAGTTTAGGATAATTTTTAAAACAATAGGATAATTTAAAATAATTTAAAAATAATATCCAAACATATTTATAATAAGCAGCATTTATTTCAATAAAATGTACTTCAATAGGTATATCTCTATGCTTTAAATCGCAGTATTGCTAAGAATTATAAGCAGTTAAGATCATCTGAACAACACAAAAACAAGACCCCAGGACTCATAAATTCACAATAAACATTCTTTCTTTTCTTTGTTTCTTTTCTTTCTTTGTTTCTTTGTTTCTTTTCTTTCTTTCTGTTTTGTTCTTCTATGCTTTTAAAAATGAGTTGCGTCTTCATTTTGTCATAAACTGAAGCAAGTTATTGACACATTTATTGACAACTGCACGTTATTGTTAATAAAAGTTACCTTGCTCAGAGACAACATACTTCAGGTTACCTTTTTGTTAAATTTGGTTTGTGGCATAGTTATCTCAGAAGTTTTTATCAAGTAAGGATGTAATTCTTAAGGAATTTGTGTTTTCATGTTTATCACATATGGGACATAAAAATCCATTGTTGCTGGTTCTCCTTTGCCTATTCTGGTCCATTGATCTACTGCTTTATTTTGATCTAATGTCAAATAAGTGATGACTACTGCTTCATAATAGAATTTAAATTCCAAACATATCCTTCCTAACTTTTAAAATTATTTTCCTTGATATTGCAGGTCCTGATACTTAGTAATTTGGAACTCTCTTCCTGTGTGTTTCTGTCTCTGTCTCCCCTTATGGATTCTGTAAATGCAGTAAATGTAGTAAATACAGTAGATGCAGTAAAACTTGATATCCTTGGCCTAGATACTCCATCTCCCGTTTGGAGGCATTTTCACTTGTTGTTTCTCATGCCTGGAATTCTATTCCTCCTCAGCTTTTTTGGCTTCCTTTAAATTACAGAGAAAACTCCATCTTTTACAAGGAACCATTCCTGATCCATCTAAATGTTAATGCATTTCACTCTTTTATTTCACTCTCATCAAGTTTCCTCATAAATATCTTGTTTATATATAGTTTTTTTGGTATATTGTCTCTGAAATTAGACAGTTAAGGTACTTAACATCAGGGACAATCTTTCTTTGTATCCCAAACATTCAACTAGTGCATGGAATATAGTAGGTGCTTTAATGAATGTTGTTGATTGTTGACTATCTATTTAGAGCTCTTCATTATCTCTCTGCCTTCATATACAATTATTTGCCCCAGCCTTCTATTCACTCTGGACTTCCTCTACCATGCTTCAATTCTTCATCCTGAAGTTTTATTCCAGCCCTGCAATGCCTACCTGGAAAGTACCCTTCCTTTCTGCAGTCTTTCCCTTTGAGGGTCATCCCAGAATCTGCATGGAAGGAGGGACATAGTCCAACCATGGATCATTCCTCTTCAGTTTCCTCTCCTGTGGCAACTTGCCTCTTCCTCTTTCCCCAACCTCTACAGCTTTTCAGCTTTCTTTTATCTTTTACCTTTCCCATTAGAAGGTAAGCATCTTGACTCTGGCAAGTTACTTAACCCCAATTGCCTCAGCAAAAAAAAAAAAAAAAAAAAAGTAATCACCTTGAAGGTAGAGATTCTATTTTTACTTGTATTTATATTTACATATTCAGCAGAGTGGCACATAAGAAGTGCTTGTTGACCGACTGACTTATATAACTTTAACTTTTCTCACCTGGACAATTGCAATAGACCTGGTCTCCCTATGTAAAGTATTTCCCCTCTGCAATCCTTTTCAAAGCTTTACAAAACATCCTAGATTCTATGTCTTCTCATGTCAATCCCATGTCTAATGAACAATTCCAGTCCCCACTCCTACCCCAATCCCTGCTCATTTGCTAGCTCCTCTAAGATTAAACACTCCTTCCCTTACATTGAATGCCATTCATAACCTGGCTAAAATCCGCTTTTCTACCCTTGTATAATTCCCTTTCAAGCATTCTATGATCCAAACAATATTTTCTTCTTGTTCTTCCCCCATGATCTTAACTTCCCACTCCCATGCTTTTGCAAAAGCTGTTTCCTATTCCTGGAATGAATTACCTCCTGACCTCTCCAGTTTAGAACTCCTATTTTCCTTCAAAGATCTGATGACATATCAGCTCTTCCTATATGAGACCTTTCCAGATCCCTCCCTGCTTATTAGAAACCTCCCATTACCCTGCTTTTTTATTGTTGTCTTGTATATACAAACGTAGATAGATACATAATGAAAATGCAGTTTTGTGTGTGTTAGAATGCAAGTTCTAATTCTATTAGGGCAGGGGTCTTTAATTTTTCTCCTTGTATCCCTGGAAAATCCTGGAACATAGTAGATGTTTTATAAAGTGCTTATTGAACAGTAAATCAAAGATAATAACACATTTACTGTCATCTTGTGGCCAAAGAAAATACTTTGATAATTTCAAGACATATCCACCATCTTCTGGTCAATCCAATTATTACAGTTGAAGTTGGCCATTTCATTCTTACCTTTTTCCAAAACCTATTTGTTTTAGATCTGGGCATATATGTAAATTCATTTTTTTTTGAAGGGACTGAAAGGGAATGAAAGGAAATTATAAAGTGATGATAAAGTATGTTCTAGGTTGAGATCAACCAATTTCTTGTATTGCTTTCCTCCAAATTTTGCTCTTTTTAAAAATATATTTTAATACTATGCTATTTTTTCCAATTACAATTTTTTTCAAAATTCATTGTTGTAAGATTTTAATTTCTAATTATTTTCTACCTCCACCCTCCCCAAGACAACAAATAATCTGATAAGGCTTATACATGTATAATCATTTTTAACATATTTCCATATGAGTCATGTTGGAAAAGAAAAATCAGAATAAAAGTGTTTTTCCATTGCAAAAGAAAAACAAAACAAAACAACAAAAAGGTGAAAATAGTATGTTTCAATTTGCATTCAGTCTCCCTAGTTATTTCTCTGGATAAGGATGGCATTTTCCATCCCAAATCTATTGGAATTATCTTTGTAAGTCTCTCATAGTTGATCATCACATAATCTTCTTGTTACTGTGTACAATATTGCCCTGGCTCTGCTCACTTCACTCAGCATCAGTTCATGTAAGTCTCTCTATCAGGGGGCCTCAAACTTTTTAAATAGGGGGCCAGTTCACTATCCCTCAGACTGTTGGAGGGCCGGACTAAAGTAAAAACAAAACCTTTGTTTTGTGGGCCTTTAAATAAAGAAACTTCATAGCCCTGGGTGAGGGGGATAATCGTCCTCAACTGCTACATCTGGCCCACGGCCCATAGTTTGAGGACCCCTGCCTAGGCTTTTCTGAAATCACCCTGTTCATCATTTCTTATAAAAATAATAATATTCCATTAAATTAATATACCATAACTTATTCATCCATTCCCTAAGCTATAGGCATCTCCTCCATTTCCAATTCCTTGTTACCACAGAAAGGCTGCTACAATCATTTTTGCACATGTAGGTCCTTTTCCCTTCTTTATGATTTCCTTGGAATACAGACCCAGTAATTGCACTGCTGGATAAAACTGTATGCACAGTTTGATAGCCCTTTGGACATGATTCCAAATTGCTCTCCAGAATGACTGGATCATTTCACAACTCCACTAACAATGCATTAGTGTCCCAGTTTTCCTACATTCCCTCCAACATTTATCATTATCTTTTTCTAACATCTTAGCCAATCAGAGAGATGGTACCTCAGAGTTGCCTTAATTTGCATTTCTCTAATCAATAGTAATTTAGAGCATTTTTAATATGACTAGAAATGGCTTTAATTTCATCTGAAAATTGTCTGTTCATATTTTTTGACCATTTATCAACTGGAGAATTGCTTGTATTCTTATAAATTTGACTCAGTTCTCATATATTTTACAAATGAAACCTTTATCAGAAACACTGGCTGGAAAAATTGTCTCCCAGCTTTCTGCTTCCCTTCTAATCCTTGCTGCATTGGTTTAGTTTGCGCACAGACTTTTAAATTAAATCTCTTCTCTTTTTTTAATATTTTATTTTATTTTATATAACTTTATATTGACAGAATCCATGCCAGGGTAATTTTTTTACAACATTATCCCTTGCACTTGCTTCTGTTCCGATTTTTTCCCTCCCTCCCTCCACCCCCTCCCCTAGATGGCAAGCAGTCCTATATATGTTAGATATGTTGCAGTATATCCTAGATACAATATATGTGTGCAGAACCGAGCAGTTCTCTTGTTGCACAGGGAGAATTGGATGCAGAAGGTAAAACCAACTCGGAAAGAAAAACAAAAATGCAAATAGTTCACATTTGTTTCCCAGTGTTCTTTCTTTGGGTGTAGCTGCTTCTGTCCATCATTTATCAATTGAAATTGAGTCTTTGTCAAAGAAATCCACTTCCATCAGAATACATCCTCATACAATATCGTTATCGAAGTGTATAATGATCTCCTGGTTCTGCTCATTTCACTTAGCATCAGTTCATATAAGTCTCGCCAGTCCTCTCTGTATTTATCCTGCTGGTCATTTCTTACAGAACAATAATATTCTATAACATTCATATACCACAATTTACCCAGCCATTCTCCAATTGATGGGCATCCATTCATTTTCCAGTTTCTAGCCACTATAAACAGGGCTGCCACAAACATTTTGGCACATACAGGTCCCTTTCCCTTCTTTAGTATCTCTTTGGGATATAAGCCCAATAGAAACACTGCTGGATTAAAGGGTATGCACAGTCTGATAACTTTTTGAGCATATTTCCAAATTGCTCTCCAGAATGGCTGGATGTGTTCACTTCCACCAACAATGTATCAGTGTCCCTGTTTTCCCACATCCCCTCCTACATTGCGCATTATCTTTCCCTTGTCATTCTAGCCAATCTGACAGGTGTGTAGTGGTATCTCAGAGTTGTCTTAATTTGCATTTCTCTGATCAATAGTGATTTGGAACACTCTTTCATATGAGTGGTAATAGTTTCAATTTCATCATCTGAAAATTGTCTGTTCATATCCTTTGACCATTTATCAATTGGAGAATGGCTTGATTTTTTATAAATTTGAGTCAGTTCTCTATATATTTTGGAAATGAGGCCTTTATCAGAACCTTTAACTGTGAAGATGTTTTCCCAATTTGTTGCTTCCCTTCTAATCTTATTTGCATTAATTTTGTTTGTATAAAGGCTTTTTAATTTGATATAATCAAAATTTTCTATTTTGTGATCAGTAATGGTCTCTAGTTCATCTTTGGTCACAAATTTCTTTCTCCTCCACAAGTCTGAGAGATAAACTATCCTATGTTCCTCTAATTTATTTATAATCTCGTTCTTTATGCCTAGGTCATGGACCCATTTTGATCTGATCTTGGTATATGGTGTTGTGTGGGTCCATGCCTAATTTCTGCCATACTAATTTCCAGTTATCCCAGCAGTTTTTATCAAATAATGAATTCTTATCCCAAAAGTTAGGATCTTTGGGTTTGTCAAACACTAGATTGCTATAGTTGACTATTCTGTCTTGTGAACCTAACCTTTTCCACTGATCCACTAATCTATTTCTTAGCCAATACCAGATGGTTTTGGTGACTGCTGCTTTATAATATAATTTTAGATCAGGTACAGCTAGGCCACCTTCATTTGATTTTTTTTTAATTAATTCCCTTGAGATTCTTGACTTTATTGTTCCATATGAATTTTGTTGTTATTTTTTCTAGATCATTAAAATATTTTCTTGGAAGTCTGATTGGTATAGCACTAAATAAATAGATTAGTTTAGGGAGTATTGTCATCTTTATTATATTCGCTGGGCCTATCCAAGAGCACTTAATATTTTTCCAATTATTTAAGTCTGACTTTATTTGTGTGGAAACTTTTTTGTAATTTTGTTCATATAATTCCTGATTTTCCTTTGGTAGATAGATTCTCAAATATTTTATGCTATCAACAGTTATTCTGAATGGAATTTCTCTTTGTATCTCTTGCTGTTGGATTTTGTTGGTGATGTATAAAAATGCTGAGGATTTATGGGGATTTATTTTGTATCCAGCTACTTTGCTAAAATTATGAATTATTTCTAATAGCTTTTTAGTAGAATCTCTGGGGTTCTCTAGGTATACCATCATCTCATCTGCAAAGAGTGATAGTTTGGTTTCCTCATTGCCTACTCTAATTCCTTTAATATCTTTCTCGACTCTTATTGCCAAGGCTAGTGTTTCTAATACAACATTGAATAATAATGGTGACAGTGGGCAACCTTGCTTCACTCCAGATCTTACTGGGAAAGATTCCAGTTTTTCCCCATTGCATATGATGCTTACTGATGGTTTTAAATATATGCTCCTGATTATTTTAAGGAAAAGTCCATTTATTCCTATGCTCTCCAGTGTTTTTATTAGGAATGGATGTTGAATTTTATCAAATGCTTTTTCTGCATCTATAGAGATGATCATATGGTTTTTGTTTTGTTGGTTATTGATATAGTCAATTATGCTAATAGTTTTCCTAATATTGAACCAGCTCTGCATTCCTGGTATAAATCCTACTTGGTCATAGTGTATTATCCTGGGGATGATTTTCTGTAATCTTTTTGCTAATATTTTAGTTAAGATTTTATCATCAATATTCATTAGGGAGATTGGTCTATAATTTTCTTTCTCTGTTTTCAGCCTACCTGGTTTAGGTATCAGTACCATGTCTGTGTCTAAATCTCTTCTCCAAAGATCTGACAGGTAAGCAAGGGATCTTGCTCCCCTAATTTGTTTATAATCACCCTTTATGACTAAATCATGTACCCATTTCAATAGGTTTGTTTGATATGGGATGTTTTATTATGGTTAATGCCTAGTTTCTGCCATATTATTTTTCAGTTTTCAGTAACTTTTGTCAAATAGTGGGCTCTTATCCCAGAATCTAGAGTCTTTGAGTTTGTCAAACAGTAGATTATTATAATCATTGACTATTGTGTCTTATGTACCTGGCCTCAACTTTTGCTCTTTTGAATGGACAACATTAATACTTCACCCAGGAACCACATCCTCTGCAGCGTGGACCCTCAGTACCATCTCTACTACTATGAGGTCTTAACCTGTATCATCTCTCCTGTATTAGGATTAAAAGTTTAAAAGACTTAATGGTGACAAGAACTTGTCTGAATTTTTTTTTAAGGTGCAAGATTCACTATGTGTTTGACTTTATAAAGGAGGCTTCCTTTAGATCTGTTCTGCCTCCCTTAACAAATGAGTTTCCATATGTGCTAAAGTACAAATAGGATTTGGAAAGGGCCAGAACTAAATGAAAAAATATGGACACAGAGAGGCCAACTAAAACAGTAATCACTGCATGGACCACAAGAAGGCCTTGAAGTTTTCAGTGACTTGCAATACCAGTATTGGACACCATATGTTACAAAAAGATGGTGTTGTTTTCCTCAAAAACAATTTACTTTTGAATCAGCATTTCTTAAGCATGTACAAAGCACCAGGAACTGCCTTAGGTGCTGGGAATACAAAGGGGAAAAATGAAACAACCCTATCCTGATGGAAGTTGAATTTCCATCCTAATATACTATATTGAATTATCTATCAAACTATTGTTCCAGCTGTCTGTCTCTGTGTCTGTATATGTCTATCTCTCTATTCACATATATAAAACAGTGACAAAAGGCAAGGTATTGAGGGATGATTTCTAACCAGTTTGGAGGGAGCTGGAAAGGGCTCAAATATAAGAAGAGGTGGTATAGTAACTGAACTTTGAAGGAATCTAAGAGTTCTAAACTGCAGAGCTAAGTAATTCATTCCAGGAATAAGGAACAGGCTTTACAAAGGATGGGAGTGAGAAATTGACTGGACATCAGGCAGGGATGTTTGGATGGAAGGCAGATCCTTTCTTTTCCCATCTCTATAGCACATGGGCAGCAATAGGCTAACTAGACCACAGGCCATTCATTTATGTCCTTATCACTTCCGCATCTTTACTTCTCTGGCTTTCTTCATGTCTTGGATAAAATCTCACCTTCTACAGATTATTACTCATTCCATTTGAATTTTCTCCTTTCTTCTATTCTCTCTCTATATAGAGTATATATATGTATATGTATACATATACATATATATATATATATCATGTATATACCAAATTTAATTTCACGCTATATCCACTATTAGATTTTTAAGTTCCTTGAAAGCAATTACTATTTTGTACTTTTGTTTTGCTTTGAAAGAGATAAAGAAAAGGAGATATATGTGTGTGTGTGTGTATGAGAATTATTCAAAGGGATGTCAGTTAAGATAAATGAAACAATTATTATTTGAAATACCTAATTTATCCCTTAATTATGAACTTGAGAAGGAAGGCCATCATTAAAGTATAATTCTTTTTCCTAAGTTCCCTGTTCTTACAGTATTACCATGGAGATGGGTGTCTCAGATTTCTTTCCTATAGTTAATTACTTTTATTTCCCCTTTTACTTAATTTTGGATTTCACTGTTAACCCTTCATTTAGGTGTCTATCTTTTGTTTGTGGTCCCTGATCCAATGACTATTTTTATTGTATTACCCAAATTATGTAAAGGATATGTTTACTGTTTCTGCCTTGTTACATTTCTTTTTGATATTTCTGTCCCCAAATTCAGTTGATTTTTCTAAAAAATAGTCCGAGTTGTTGAGATATATATGTAATCTTAGTTGTTCCATTTAGAAAATATCATAAAGAACTTAGGATACTAAAGTGGTTGTAAATTCTCCAGAAATTTATTCAGTTCTATATTTTCCATTTTGTTTATTTTCTGTTAGACTTCCCATATCAAAGAAGGATAGTGAAGTCTCCTGTCACTATTGAGTTACCATCTATGTGATCTTGTGGTTCAGTTAATATTTGCTTTGTGAATTTGTATGCTAGGGTATCTGAAGAGTACAATTTTGTTACTGGTATTAGTTTGTTTATGGCTCCTTTCAATATAATATAGTGTTATTTACCCTTTTTAAAATTTTGAATGTTTCAATTTTGTCAGATAGCATGATTGAAAATTCTGCTTTTGATTCACTTGATGCATAGCAATTTTTCCCTTACTCTGTCTTTTGTGTATATCTACGTTTTTAATAATGTGTTTCTCCCAAGCCACAAATTGTAGGGTCTTGTTTTCTTATATAATCTGTTCTTTTTTCTTTCTTTCTTTGATTTGTTTAATCCATTCACATTTAAAACTATAAGTTAGGTGTTTATATATATAATTTCTGTTTGTCTCTGATTTATTTTCAAGTAGAGATTTTTTCATTCTTCTACTATAAACACAGTCCCATCTCCAGTTACTTTAACTTAATCTTTTTTAAAGTGGCTCTTTTCCAACTGGCAATATTCCCATCACACCATCTCCCATTTGCTACTCCTTTCCCTTTTTTAAATCATAAATTCAATTTTCTTTCTTGCTTTTATCTAATTATTTAATTCTTTCCCTCTTTTTCCCTCTCCAATTTCCAGAGAGGAAAGGTCTTATTTTCTCCTTCAACTAGTTCAGTTCATTAGTTTTAAAATTTGATTCATTATTCTGCATCCCCTTTTAGAGAGTATTTCTCTCACTCTCATCCATTCTCTCCATTATAACTTTACATTTTCTGGTTCATGAACCCTATAATTATCTAGTCTCTCAGCATTTTCCATCTTCTGGGAATGAAAAATTTTGAGGTATCTAATCTGGGTTCTCCACTCTAGGAAGTTTCAATCAATGCTTCATAGAACTTGTTATGGGGATTCTTTTTTTTCCAACTTAATTCACTCTCAGAACAATACCAATTCCTGCAGGTGACAGAGATAGTGTCCAATTAAAAGGAAATTTCTTGTTTGAGCTTTCACCTTCATCAATGAAGCAAAACTCGGGAAAAAGAATTAAAAGGAGTTAATTGAAAGTGCAATTAGGTAGTAACATACTGACCAGTTGACCACTAAGCCATTAATTAGCCAGAGATTCAAGAAGGAGTCAGATTTTACTGATAATTTTCATAACAAGACATTTCAGAAGCATCCACATTAGTAAAAAAGGATGGGACATCCTATTTCAGCTTCCATTCCGACATATGAGGGATAGAAGGTAATAATACAAAAACCTTAGACTGGGTGAGTCCTACTCCAACAAAACCTTTCAGTTATTACACACCACTTGTTTTTATCTTTCTTCTTCACAATATCAATGCAATTTTTATATGTAAAATCCTGAACCCAAATTTTAGACCTTGGTATTCTAACATGTTTAAGGCCAATATAATCATCTGATATTGTTGTTTTATCAAAATTTTCCCTGCCTGGCAATTCCCCTGCAGTAGGAGGAGATACTTTTAAGGATCCTATCCAATACATGAATATATAGTTGCCAACACCCATTGTAAGTAGATGCTTTTTATCTCTAGGTTCATAGATGAAATTCATAAATGAATTTTCCTTAAAAAATAATTATTTAATATTTAATATGATAAATTTCCACTGTTTATTAACAGTGGAAAAATTTGCTATGAGAGGAAGGAGGGCCATAAGTATAACAATATCAGGGTGCAGAATAACTCAAGAAAGGTACATCAGGGTAAAGCATCCTTAGTTCTGTTTGATTTTAGATATGTCATAGTTAAGTTTTTAAAATAACCAACCATAAAGTTCTACTTCATTGACAGAGTATAAACTAGTTTATTTAAAAATTAATAGCACCCTGGGAAACTGAGTCAAGAGACTCCTCCCTTTGGCCAAGGTTAATCCCTCAACTTTTCTCAAGCCCACATTTCCACCTGTAATAGTTCACAGACTGCACTCCTTTTGAGGAGCACATGGGATCTCCCCTTGAATGGTGAATTATTAGCCTCATGACAATACAAATAATCATATCAGAAACACAAATTTAGGATAATATCAGATTACAGTGCCATGAGATTTTACCTCAAATAGCAAATTTCATTAATCAAAGCTTAGGGCTAGCTACAGCTGCCATTACTGCTCTTGTGGTGCTGTGATAATAAAAACTTTACCAGGCCTTTAAAGTTTATTCAACATCCTTTCTTTGTTTCTTTTCTCCTCCTCCTTGAGTTTAAACTCAACCTGGCATAATAATCAATCATTAGAAATTTTAAAAATTACATTTTGGAATTTCACAAAGATAGTAAATGCATGAGTTTACTCAAAACTCTAGAAAAACACTGATCAATTGCTGTCAACTGTGAGACTAACAGATATCCATCCCTTATGGTATTCTATATTTATCCATTAAGACTAAAATAAGAAATAATTCATTTAAATCAAATTTAAATTAACTTAAAATAAGAAATGATTAATTTAAAAATAAAATCATAAAAATTAAAAAATTTCTAAGATTGGTTGTGATTTAGTTTGCTAAAGATATAACTTCAATATGTAGTACTGTGGGTATAATTCCATACTTATCACAATTGATAGGCAAATAACTTTAGACGAACCTTCCTCTTTATTATAAGCAGGATTGAAAATTTATTCCACATTTTTGTAAGTAATGAAAGAGTAGATAGCATTTTCTCAGAAAATCAGTTTATTGTTTAGGAATTTCACAACAGTAAGGCTCTCTCACAAGGTTGATAAGATTTTATAAGCTTGCCCAAGCTGATAATTTCAAGAAATTTTGGAAGTTTACAAATAAGGAAATTTTACAAGGTCTTTTTCTCACAGAGAAAGCAGTAATCAATTTTCTCTTTCAAAATATACCCAATTAAATACTTGATAAATGTTTTACATTATGACAAAAACTTCAAAATAAAAAAAAAAAATCAGCATGTTTCATAAAATGGCTTCCCAGCCATTTTGTATCCACAATATAAAGAAATTTAAAAACACAATAACATAAAATATTATGGATTTTTTAAAATGACAGAATTTGGAGGTACATTTAATTGAATGCCAATTAACATCAATTTATAGAAATACATCACTGAATCTTTTTATATCGAAATCTCTTTATTTTATTGCTTTTGGCATTTTACATTGATCATATCTAAAATCTAGTATAAAGTTATCAAGTAAGAAGTAACTGCAGCTAATTAAATAATAATATTAACAATAGTTAACACGGATATCACACTTGCCAAATGCCAGCCACTGTGTTAAACATTTTATAATCCTTACAACAACATTAAGCTATCAATGCTATTATTTAATTTTTCCCTTTACAGATTGGGAAACTGAGGTAAACAGAGGTGAAGTAACACAGACAACAGATTTCTAAGATCAGATTAATTACTGGGATCGGATTTTTTTGACTCAGGTTTTCCTGATCCATGCATTTCCTAGTATTTTTTTAATTAATGCCAAATTAAAAAATTCATCTTTCCATTAAATTCTGATTTAGCACAATTATTCTAATAGGAGAATACAATTATTAATGCGACTACATGATACAGTTTCAGGACCAAATCAAATCTGAATTTATAATCGTTAATGGTAATGTGGAAATTCCAGTTCATCCAAGGGCCATTTATTACTGCTCTCCTTTCAAATTACCGGGTCAGCTACTTTCAGTTAGTCTATTGCCAAAGATTTGAAGCGACAATCTGGTATTTTTGCCTCTCTTTTAGGATCCGTGAAACTTTTCTGAAATATAGAAATTGCAAATGCACTTTTGTTATGTAGTAATGAAATCATCAATGCATATTCTCACACAAGGACTAAAATGTATCTTGCTAATGGTTTGCTATCTCAAATAATTCAATACTGCAAATATATTTCTATGTTTTCCATATCATGAGGAATAACCAAATAAGTTTTTCATATCCTTCTTATCTGAATAAGATCAAACCATTTTTCTTTTGTCTTTCCAAATTTCCACAAGCTTCCTATTCATACTATCTATAAAAGAGATTACAACTTTTCTTAAGTTCCTATCCATTTCCTATTATCCCCAACTTTTATTTCTTGTTTTCTTTTTTAAAATTTATTCATTTATTTAAAACTTAAATGCAAAATAGAAGAAAAAAAAACATTTCTATATGCACAGCAGAACATTAGAGGATTCAAAATTTAAAGCAATAAATTTCCATATAAAAAGTCCCATATAATAAATACTATATATGTTGTATCTTTTCTTTGATCCCTTGTAGGTTTTCTTTTGTTTTCTGTTGTGCACTTTTTACTTTATTCTTTTCCCCTCTGCTTCTCCCCCCAGAAGACTGTAATTAAGTGTGAATATATTTATATACATATATCTATCTTTGTAATCATATATATATATACACATACACATATGCATTCATATACATTTCTATTTCTCTGAAGGTGGATAACATCTTTCTTCATAAGTCCAAGTCTTTCCATATTTTTTTAACTCCACCAATCATCATTTCCTACACCAGAACAATAATCCATATACTTTTTAGTTATTTTAAATAGTCTAAAACCATAGTGGTTTACAAATAGTATAGTTTCCCTATTTTTGTCTTTTGATTAAATCTATTTTACTTTTAACTTTGTCTAAGATCATCATTACTACCCCTGCTTTTTTCCTACTCCTGATCTTTATTTTATGTTAATGTATCTCTTATTTCCTATCCCTGCTGACTCCTCTATTTTACTTCAACCCACTACCTTGCCCTGCTATTACTGAACCTGTCCCCCTTATCAAAGGATCCTTCCAATATTCTTTTCCCTCACCCTTTCTCTTTCTCTTCTTATTTCTTTATAAATTTAGAAGACTTTTATTCCTTTCTAAATATCTATGTTGTTCTCTTTAACCTAGATCTGATGTGAATTGGGTTACCTCTAAAAATCTCTGTCCCTTATCCTCTCCCTCTCTCTTCACCCTCATTTCTTTCGGAATTCAGAAGACTTTTATACCCTTCCAGATGTGTGTATGTATGTATGTATGTATGTATGTGTGTATGTATGTATGTATGTATTGTTCCCATTTAACCCATTCCTAATGAGAGTAGGGTTGCAGAACTACCAGGCCTCCTCTCCCATCTAATTCCTCTGTGTCAATTCTTCCTCTTTCACCTCATTTGCATGATAATTGTATGATAATTACTCTTTTTTCCTTTTCCTATATAGTTTTGCTTTTCAGAATCACATCATACTCAGTTCTACCCCAATCCTTCTTTTGTACTACTCAATTACTAATGAGAACTTTAGAATACAGTATATATTTCCATATATTAAACATGGTTATAACCCCAGTTCCTTTACTCTATATATAGTGTTTGAAAATGTGCAGGATTTTAGTGTATCTGTTGCTAGGTCTTGTGTGATTCTAATTGTGGCTCTACCATGTTAAGAGTTATTTTTTTTAAATTTTTTTTGCTACTCAAAGTTTTGGAATCTGGCTATGATATTTCTCTACTTTTCCTTGTAGGATTTCTTTCAGATGGTGATTGGTGGGTTTTTTTCTATTTCTACTTTCCCTTCTTGTTCTAACAATTCAAATTTAACTATTTCTTGTATTATTGTATCAAGATTCATTTTTGATTATAGTTTTCAGGTGGTGTGATTATTTTTGTTTTCTTTTCTTGATCTATTCTGCAGATCAGTTGTTTTTTTTAAATGGATTCTTTTGGGGGTGGTGGCCATTTGACATTATTCTTTGGGGTAGAATGGGCTTTTGGTGGGGGCTTCAATATCTGCCTTTATTTCAAGCTGAGATTAAAGTCCTTCACAATTGCCTTGTTTCTTTTATTTTCTGACCACTTCCCTTGCCAATCATATTTCAGATGTTCTATGGAAATAATCTTCAGTTTGCTGATTTTTTTCCTTCTCTTTCTTTTGTCTGACCCTCCAACTTAGCCATAGTCAGAAAAAGAAAGAAAGATTATCCTTTTGATGTTTATGTTTAAAAGCCTTCTACTTCAGCCTTCCCCAAAGATATTCCTAATACCTACTTACTTCCTCCAACTGCCTCTCTGTACAGCAATGAAAACCTCTGGGTTGCCTGTTCTATAGATCTTCAAATCACACTTAGATTGTACATCTTACTGAGTACAATATATAGGATTCCATCATTTATCTGGCTAAAATACATTTATTTCTTCCACACTCACCCCTGCCCCATAATTTCCCCTCTTCATACCGATCTACATTTAATTTCCTGCTGATTCCATTTGATGGAGCCAAGAGAACAGAAATTACATGGAGGAATTAAATGTGCTCAATGCAGAGAATGGCTCTGTCCAGTGGTCTCCACCTGGGGTCTAATGCACATATAACTCACATTCATTCAATTAGGCCTTAGCAAAGCCAGAGAGTCTCATTCTCTTTCCTTGTCTGTTAAGGGGCTGTCAAATAAAGAGAGCCCTTGAAAAATTCTGTAGTTCTAGCTATGTGGACACTGAATTTTCAGGAAAGTGAAGTATGGTATGGATGACTACATATATAGTGGGGCAAGGGGAACGAATGGCTGACCAGCAGGGGCCCTGGTCATCAAGAGGCCCTATTCTGACCTTCATGGTTAGGGAACTTGAATTTCACAACTCAACTCATCCACTTACCAGATATATCAAGAGGGACAAGTCATATAACCTCAGTCTTCCTCAGCTCTCTGATCTGTAAAATCAAAGGAAGAAAAGCACTGATCTCACAATTTGCTCCGAGGCCGAAAAGATACATAAAACATAGAGCTTGCTGCATACCTTCTTTTTCTTACTACAGATGTGCATGAGCAAAAAAAGATGTGTCAGGAACAAAGGGGAACTATTTCAAAGGCCCATCAAGAGGTAAACTACCTGGGTTTGCCTGATTTATGCCCCCAGACCTAATCTATTCAAATTTCTGAAATAAATGTAAATCTGGAAACTTATTTTGAAAAGAAACAGTGAGTTTGTCAAAATGAAATTTGTCCACAAGAAAATTGGAGGTTCTCACTTTTTTCAGTTGTTTCATAAGGGGCTTTATGGACCAACACTTTTTAGGAAAGTGAGGGATGGCAATAATGAATACATAAGTGGCATGGGAGGAAAAATGATGGTTGACAGGCAGCTTTCAAAATTGCTTGCTGGTCACAATCTGCCCTACAGGGTGAAGAGGCCTGGACCTTACCTCCCAACTCATCTACTTACCAGATGTGTCAAGATAACCAAGTCACTTAGCCTGGAACATCCTCTGATCTCTGCCCTGCAACATCAGGATAACAAAATGACTAATTTCATAGTTTGTTCAGAGGCTCAAAAGTGACCCAAAATATAGAGCTTTAATTTTAACTTGTCCAAATGCATAGGAGAACTTGCAAAGAAAGATGCCTCAGGAGTACAGTGAAACCTTTTTATTGACCCAGGCACCGGACCAGAGTTGCCCTGACTGGTGCCTTACCCCAACCTTTATATTTCTTAAGCAAATTCAATTCTGGGAACTCACCTTAGAAATAACAGTGAGCTTTTCAAAATGAAATTTGTCCAGAAAAGGGAGATTGCTCAGCTCTTCACTAGAATTATCCCTAAGACCCATAAATGGAGAAATCATGTTAACTTTAAGGGATTCACAGTCAAAAAGATGGAGAACCTGAAGGAAACTCACTTTTCAAAGGGAACAATACTGGTTGTGACAGGACATTTGTGCGCAGGAGGTAGACTGCTAAACTCTTCCTGGATGTACTCCTAAAGATAAAAGAAGTGCAGGTAGAATGTTAACATTAACAGATTCACAGGAAAGACAGAGAAACCGATTCCCTGGTTGACCCTTGATTCCAACCTGGACCTAGGAAATCCTTCGCCACTTCTTGCAATGTCCATTTTTCCTCCTTACATTCAGCACATGCAGAAATTAGGGAAAGGAAAAGGAACAAAGGAAAAACAAATTGGGAAAAACAATTAAATACAGTGGCCAGAGTGTCCTTTAAGGGAAAGTGGCAAGGGACCAGCCATCTTCCATCTGCCCCAAAGGACTTCCCCTTCCATGGGGAGTCTACCATTTTCTGCTACTCACTTTTCAACAGCTTCTTCAGTTGAGAAGAGGAGCCTAAATTTACATGCTTTGTCCTGTTCATCTCCTTCTGGGTACAGCAAGTCCTCTCTGGGAAGGTGGCAAGGAACCAGGTCAGGAGTCTTCCAACTGCCCCAAACCAACAATTTTCATCTGTACAAGTTCAAGGCAACTTCTGCCTCCTATTACCAGCTTACTATCCCAATTGATGTGTGGAGAATTTCTGGTGCAAAGAGAAGCAAACTACCTTTTTGGTTCAGGCCTTCCATCTCCTGCTCTATCTTTTGAGGCAAGAGGAAAACTGGTGGATTTCCTTCATTTTCTATCCACCTCCTACCTTTCTAGTTTTTTTATACCTATAGCCCCCATTGGTACTGGTCACCCAAATATTTCACAAATACGATATACCTTTCGTGGGCATTTTCTCTTGCTCCCCCATGCTGGGACTTTTTCAACTCCACCTACTGACTCCCCCACTTCCTTTACATCTCAAGTAAAATCCCATCTTTTACAGGAAGACTTTCTCAGCTCCTCTTAATTTTACTGTCTTCAGTCTTAATGAGTTACTATTTATTCTATATGTGTATATTTTTATGTATATATGTATATATACTTGATGATACCACTTTCCTCTTTTCAACCATTTTATTTCAAGAACTGTCTACATAAAAGTCCACTCCAACCTGAAAATGTGATTATCTGGGCAGGATTCTGATGCTCTGAAAGAGTGGTGAGTGAACTCCAACCCATGCTTTGGGAAATAAAGAAATGTCACGAAATTGGAGACTAGTTATTGGAAATTAGAAAATGGGTAGTGAATGCTCTGAAAAGATCCAATCTGGATCTCCATGGGCTAAGATGGCAGAGAAATATGGGAAGCTCTGTACATCGCTGGCAGGTCTCTATCTCAAGGGGTTAATATTCATGTCATGTGAAGAATGCATCTGTTTATGAAAAGTTAGATTTGCTGTGGCTAGAGCAAAGCTAAATTGAAATACATAAGTTAGCCTACTCACTGGGATTTTGAGAAACAATACGCTTACTGGTATTTTTGGAATGGGTAGTATGCCTCCAACAAACTTAAAAATGATTTGAATGCTCAAGAAGAAAATATGGAAGTAAATGGAAGAAGAGGTAAAACAGTTAAAAACCCTCTCATACTCTCCTTAACCTGAAAATCATGCTGTTTCTTTCTTTCATTTGATTCACCAATTAATCTGCTGGGAAGAGATCACCTATGTAAATTATAGTGTATATTCTGTATATTGGAACTTCAGTAGGAAAAGACTGAGTCAGGTAGTATGTGGTTTCAGATTCCAGAAGAGGACAAGGGAAAGTGACAATTTCAGCCCATGCTAGAAAAAGCACTCCTCAAATGAAGTAAACTCAGCATGTATTGTGGGTTGATAAAATTAAGTGAACCAATTATAATCGGTTATTCCAAGGATAAGCAATGATCATGTGTTTAAACAATACCCTTAGTCTAAAGTTCAAACTGAAAGAATATAGTAATTGTAGCTTTAGAGAAATGAGGACTTACCAAAAAGAGGCTGTGCCCATTTAGTACTCAATTTTACAGATAAGAAAAGAAGGAAAATTAGAGTTATCTTGTGTATTGGTTTGTCCAAATTTAAGCATTCCTGTAAGTCACCTACTATCTTTTCTAGACATTTATATGAAATTTGAAGTTGTTTATTCCACAAAAGGTACACCTTAATTCACTGTGCCTTCCCAGCCTTCAGCCTGTGCTTGGCTCCCCAATAATTCTGCTTGCACATTCTCCATACTTGAGACTCAAGCATCCTCCTGGCTCACGTGAAGGAACTGCTGATTTGTACCTCATAAAAAGATAAAGAATATAAATGAATTTGTTCACACAATAAACCACCAATCTCTTTCTTTGCTTGAATGATTTTTAATAGAAATATGAAGAAAACAAAAATAGGGAACTAAACAGATTGCTAGAGAAACTAGGTCATAAAGACTTTCTAGCATCTTCTAAAGAATAAACACATTTCACAATAGCACATGGAACTTTCACAAAAACTGACCATGTCAATTTAGGGCACAGAGATATTACAAACAAATGTAAAAACACGGAAACAACCAACAAATTCTTTATAGATGATAACTTTTTCCCCCATCATGAGAATTTTGATTTCTTAGAAGCAGGTGACACAGTCATTAAGTCGTGTCTCCCCTAACATAAGCATATAATCACATTTAGATGATTTAATGATTTAGAGAAGAATAACTAAAGATCCTTTGAACAATAATAGTTAACTTTCTGCTCTGGGGTGATAGGATATTATATCATCACCACAAACTTTGTAAGTGGAAAAGGAACCTCTCTGTATCAGGGGTTCTATTTCATTTTCCAAGCAATGATAAAGAATCCAACACGAAAGCTCCTTATTTATTAAAATTTCTGTTTAGTTTTTGTAACAAATATAAAAGGTGGACTCACTCAGAGGTGAATGCCTCACTTGTGAGAGGGCACCTAGAATAATGGCAAGTTGAATAGACAATTTTCGGAAGGCTAAAAGTCAGAAAATATTTGGGAATGAATGTGACTTCACTAAGGCTAGACAAACAGAGGAATCGCCCACTAGGTGTACCCCAAAAGGTGAGCTGCGAATCAGAGAACCAGAGCAGCACACAAGCCAATTCCAGCTGCCTATCAATCTGGAAAATGATTCCCAGTCAAAGATCCTACCCATAGTGTCAGTCTATGTTAAGCACTGGGACAAGTGTTGGGGAGACAAAAGAAGGCAAAAGACTGCCTCTGCTTTCAGGTATCTCATAGTTGAATGGGGAAGAAAATATATAAACAATTTTGTACAAACAAGCTACATACGAGACAAATTACGGATAATCCACACAAGAAAAGCACTAATATTAAGTAAGGGGTTTTAGGAAATGCATCATGTAAATGTTGGGATTTTAGGTAGGGCTTGTAAGAAGGCAGAGAAGCTGGTCAGTGGAAATGCAGAGGAAAAGAGTTCCACGGGGGATATCCAGTGAAAACATACAGTCCAGAGAGATAGAGTTTCTTGTGCAGGAAACATCAAGAAGGCAAATATCACGGTATCACAGAGTACATCAAAGTGGAGTAAAGGAAGGGGCAAGGCGATGAAGAGCTTTGAATGCTAAACCGAAGCTTTTCTATTTGTTCCTGAAAGTTATTGGACATCACTGGACTTTACTGAAGACAGAAAAATCGTTCCCCACTCTTCAATATACTTGAAATTTGCAAAAGTCCCAAGGATGGATAGTTTCTTTCTGAAATGAAGGACTCACATGAATATTTAGAGATTATACTCTTCTTCAAGATGTCTTCCAATTTTTTTTTTAATGTTCCTGGCTACCATTCCAGTTAGAAAGAAACTAGAATTCATGAGTTCTGAGGCCACCAAAAGCTTAGCACAAATAATGAGAATAGATCTGAAGGTCAGTCATCATCTTGTATAAATGGTGCTATAGAAGATTCCTTAACTTCAGCATCTCTGGTGACAGCAAAATGGAGACACAGGTAGCAAAGCACTGAGAAATACATTTTGGCTTTTCACTAGAGCAACTTTTACAATTCTACAGGACTATCAGGTTGTCTAACAAAAAAGTGAAAAAAAAATCCAAAAACTCCAAGAAATTAGACAATAAGCAGGTATCCACTCATTTTACTCTCCCTTAAGGAAATTAATTTCTTCTTAAATTCTTTCTTTTTTTTTTCTTTAAATGATTCCCCATACACACACACACATTTTAACGATTGTTTTGATTCCTTTCTACAGCTACAGCTTTTGCAAGTGCAGCTCTCCAGGTATCCTCGAAGTCGGCTCTCTTACTCGATTCCCTTTGCCTTCAGTTCTTGCTTGACTCGTTGCAGATAGCTGGGATCAGGGTAACCAAAGTTTTCCGGCCCGCCGAATTGTAGAGTTTTGTGGTGAATATCATTCCAGGTGATCACATCCTTGACGCCTGATGTGCGAGACTGTCCTACTGTGAAAATCAGCCTTTGGTCAAAAGCTCTTCTGAGGAGATGTAAAACCTGCCGTCCTTCTTCATTATTGGGCAAGTATGCCACCCGTCTTGTTCCTTCATAGCGTCTTCCTGGGTTGGGATGCTCTTCTGTCTGGATGCCTCCCCGCATGTCATAATGGATCACGATAGTGCCATAGGAATTGTAACCTGGAAGCGAAGATGTTCTGTAAGAAGTTGTCATGGTTCCGTCCGGCTGATTCCCTTTCACGATACCATAGGAAGTCTGGCAGACAGGGCACACTGGCTTATGTTTCATGGCCTCTCTGATACAAGGGCCACAGAATCCATGCTTACACTTTGGGAGGATTTCTTTCTGGCGAATGCTTTCCATGCAGATTACACATTCTTCCTCTTCCTCCTCTTCCTCCTCTTCCTCTTTTCCCAAGTCCCACCAGTTAGATAATCTCTTGAAGGGAGGTAAAGCCGTCTTGAAATCATCAGCATATTTGTCCAAAGGGGACCTGGGGTCTCTATTCCAATTTCCGGCATAGACGAGAGTTGGTCTTGGCGGGGCTGGACTTTCCATAGTGAAATACATTTTCACAAATTTCACTGCTTCTGCAAGGTACTTGGGCAAGCCAGCCAATATCAGTTCTTGTCCATTCCACTCCAAGTTTACATGGGGGTGATTTCTTTCAAAGTCTTCAAAGAATGGTTTTTCAGGCCAACACTTTCTCTCTTGGCTTAATGATGTCATCACAATTACCTCTTTGGCAACCTGAGGTAAGAGCATCTGAAAGGTTTCAATTAAATCTTCATAAGCATGAACAGAGAGGTCTATTCCTTTGTCTTTTGGTTTAAATAGAATGACAGTTTTCTGAGTTTGGGGATTGTTCACCAGTTCCATCAGAGTGTCATATTTTTTCTCTATTTCTCTGATCTCTTGGTACAGAAGACGCAACTGAATGGTCTCGACCTCAATTCCATTCATAAAGTTTGGGGCGGGCATCATTTCTTCAGGTGGTTTGCGGGAGAAGTTGGCTTCAATGAAATGCTGAGCTCCCAAAATATCCTGTGGGTTTCCCCAGAGCATTAAGACTTTTCCTTCAGCTTTAATATGGAGGTTTTGAAACATGTCACTCAGGGTTCTTTGGACATCAAGTGCCAGTTTTTCATCTGTAAAATGAACATCTTGACGGCTTACGTTTTGCATCTCCCTCTGGAATGCCCTGGTGAAAGCTTCCTGAGCTGCTTTCCTGTTCTGTAAATTAGTCGTCTCAAACTCTAAACACACGTTGCCTGTAGGATACACCAAAGTACTGTTGATCCGCACTTGATGCTCACTTTCGATTCTGTCCAGAGTTTCGGCAAAGAAATATTTAAAATATTCATACAGATGTGAAGGAATCGAGATAAGGTCTGACTCTTCTTCTGCACGTGGGGGGTTTGAGTGAGGAACAGGAATGCCATAATCACTTGGCATAACTTGCTCGATTTCTCTTGCTGCGGCTGGGAGGGGAAACTCCTCTTTCTGGTCATGTCCCAGGATCCTCCCACTTAAGAATTGATAAATTTTTCCAATGTCTTCGTAGTCACCGACCACTTTTTCTGGTCCATTCAGGCTTCCCTCTACTTTAATACTGGGGCAGAGGCTAAAAATGATCCCCTTTTCCTCATCAGACAGGCTGAAGTTCAGCTGGGCCTCCACCTGGACAAATATCTTTGGAATAAAGAAGTTAGAGGAGCTAGCAGCAGCAGCAGCAGCAGCTCCTGCTTCTGGGCGCTTCTCATTTAGAAAGTTTTCTGGGAGTGGCTGAGCCTGAGCAGAAAGCTGACTTATATTCAAAGAGTTATTCTCGGTTTCTTCTGGGTTTTCATTTGATTCTATGAAGACATTCACTTGTGATGAATCTCCCATGGCCACAGAGTGATCTCCCCTTGCTATCACACCTTCCTTGGCTTGTTTCTTATAAAATTCTATCCAGAAAGTGCCTTCTATGGGGCCGATTTTGACCTTGCACTTGCCTCCTCCGGACCTCCATGGGTTCTGGAAATACTTCTGCAGCTTCCTCTCCATTCTAGGGCAGTTCTCAGACACTCGGACCAGGACCCGGTACAGCGGGGTGTAGATACTGTCGCTAGTCGCCATCATGGTAGGATAGGAGCTCTTGAGTTGAAGAGCTGGAGTTGAAGAGTGGTCCACTGGGTGCTGGAGGAGAAACTGGGAAGCAGAGAGGGAAGATAAAGGGTGCTGTCAGCTCCCTACCTTACCTCTCTGCCCAGACTATAACTTAATAAAAATGGTATTTGGTTTAGACAATACAAACATAAGACAGAGAACCAAATATCAACTTAACAATGAAGTCCTAAAAATGAGAAGTTCAAAGAATAATTTTTTTCCCTGGAGGCAACTGGGGTTAAGTGACTTGCCCAGGGTCACACAGCCAGGAAGTGTTAAGTGTCTGAGGCCAGATTTGAACTCGGGTCCTCCTGACATTAGGGTTGGAATGGAATGATTTAATTTATTTATTTATATAAATATATGCATTTAATAATAATTTAATATACTAAATATATTTTTAAATCAAGTATTTATTTGAAAAATGAGAAGGATGATGATGAGGATGAAACAATATATAAAAATTTCTAGGATGCAGATAAAGCAGTTCTAAGGAGGAAATAGACACACACATATCCTTACAAACATATATAAACAACATAGAAGATGAGAGGAATAATGAACTGAATATTCATAGAAAAAATGAGAGAGTGAACAATAAACAAGCTTAAAATAACCACAAAGATATTAAAAAAAGGAGAAACAGAAAAATTGAAAAGAATAACATTTCAAAGAGATG
This sequence comes from Antechinus stuartii, assembly GCA_016696395.1. NCBI lineage: Eukaryota > Metazoa > Chordata > Mammalia > Dasyuromorphia > Dasyuridae > Antechinus > Antechinus stuartii. The sequence continues at coordinate 5,610,921 of MU177191.1, forward strand.
GTATCTAAAACTAAAGGCCAATTCTTTGAAAAGAGTAATGAAATTGATATCTTTTAGCTATTCTGACAAAAAGAAGGGGCAAGAAACTAAAATTAATAAAATATCAAATGACCAAAGTGAAATATCAGTAGAACCAAACAAAATAATCAGTATATTATGTACAACAATTAAAATCAATATCACGAGTCATGAGACATGGGTTGCAACTAAAGTTATTATTTGGTATAAGATTCCCTATACCAAGTAGCCTAGCACTATAGGGAAAGCCTTACTATTTAAATTACAGTGAAAAGGAGAGTTAAACAGGATCAATTCCCTCCCAAAGGTGGGAGGAAATCAGGAATAAGTAAAATGACAAAAGTAGCTTTCTTGGAAGTTGCTAGATCATGATAATAAGATGGTCTGATCATCAACAAGGGCCCCAGATGCAGAAACAGTTTCTCAGTCTGGTGAAGACTTACTGGTGCCTATCTTGACTCCCAAAGACATACAGTTTGGGGTGTAAACAACAAATTGTGTCAGCTTGTTATATATATGGGGGGAGAGGGATTTCATCCTAGACACATTCAAGACCTCTTGCAGAATCCATTCATTTGAAAATTCAGAGAATTTAAGTTATAAATACCTCTTGCTGTTTCCATTTTTGTGTAACCTCTATACCTGACACAATCATTGGTAACAACAAGCTAAAGGGTTATTGTTACATTGATAAATGTAAGACAGTCAAATAAAAACTAAATATTTTAAATACCACAGAAGGTAGAACTCTTAAAACCTTCCAAATTGCATATCTAGTCACTTGATTTTGTTATTTTCTTAACATTTTTACTCAATTTTTTACTTTACAATTTTTATTTTAACATTAAATAATTTATATCACCAAATTTAAATGCCACTTAATTTAATTCCAATTCAGTTCAATCCAATTATGCAATTCTCCCCTTAGAAGAATTAGGGGCAAATAAGTCTCTTCTCCTCAAGTAAAAACACATGTTAGAGAACACTTTTTATAAAAACATGACCTATGAGATGCAAACTAATTTGCATAAAAATTATCAAGTTAACTTCAATTGTAGCAAAAGACTTTGGATGGCATATGAAGATACACTTAAATAATCAATTTCACAACAATGCATAGCAAATATTTTGTTGATAACAAAATCATGTTTGTAACACAGGAAACAAGTATTATTTCCACATTACATCAGAATATGAAATAAAATGGACTTTTCCCTTTGGTATAACTCAAATTATTCTATAAGTTACTCCCCTCGAAGAGAACTGATTGCACTAAAATTTATTTCTTCAAACTAAACTAAAGTTATTCCTGATTTTATTCTAATTATTAAAAGAATAACAGCTTGGTCTTATAAACTGTTGCAAAAACATCCAGATTTGAATACATTTGAATACATCATTTTGAAAAATTTAAGAACCCCATTTTAAACAAAAATATTTATCTAGTAACAGGCAGATGACTAGGCCAAACACTCATTTACTGAGTTGTTTAGAATATAGAAAGGACTCTAATTCTCGACTGAATAGCTCAGATCTTCCACACATGCATTTTATTATAGTAGCTTACATATGTTCCAGCCTTAATCTATGGGGTAATGACTTAATATTGTGTTTATATATGTTTCATAAGCTTCTTTTACTTTTGTCTAATTATTCCCATAAAATTCAGAGAAGGATGAACTATTCCTGGGAATTAATCTTATACATGATTAAGTATTAGCAATCAGACAACAAGCTCAAGCACTTAGTTACTTACTTGTTTGGGATATGGATTGTTTACACAATTTAGAGTGAAAATAGTAAGAGTTTACAACACGTGCATTGTGCTCATATCTTCTACTGATCACTTGCTTTGATTATAGAAATTTGCTATAAAAGGAAAAATCAGGGACATGATTCTAACACCATCAAAACTGGTACTACTTAATGACTCAACATATATATGGAAACATTCTTAGGTCTGTCTGACTTCAGGTAAGAGTCAGAGTTGACAAGCAACCATGGAGTAACAATTCTACTTCATAGCTAGACTCAGGAATATGCTATATAATGGGGAACTACAGACCTCCACATACAACAGTTGAGAATCATATTTCCTGAGTAGATTTGTGGCATTTCTCTAAAATGGTGGATTACTGACTTAATGATCCATTAGACAATTATACCTGAATTCAAAATTTAAAACAATATCAATTATAGTCCCAGGAGCTTTTATCACAAATGACAAGGCTCATCACAGATTAGGCTAGATACAATTATTTTTATGTTCATGAAGTTGCAATAAGCAATAAAAATTTACCAGGATTCCCACATGCATGGGAGATTTCACTTAACATTCTTCACTTTTTTTCTTTTTTCTATTCTTCCTTTCCTTGAATTTAGACATATCCTGGTATAAGGATCATCATCAGACATCTCCTCTATATTATATACAAACTTGTAAATTCTAGTAAGCCAATTTCATTTTTTAGGATCTCCATAATCCACAAGTTATTTTGCCAGAGCTGATAACCTTCCACACAGAGATAGTTTCCAGGAACCTGGAAAGTTTATAATATAAGAGGAGTCAACAAGATCTTTTCTTTGTACTATTTCTCAAACATTAATCAATGACCAATTTTCCCTTCTAAAGTACTTATGAAAATACTTGCTAGGGTTTAACATCATCACAATAATCCCAAATAACATTCTTACAACTTTCAGAAGTGACCACCACATAGTTTTAGCTATAACATCTTCCTCACTATAGGCAAAGATGGAAATTTCCAGTTTCCTAAAGTGTATTACCAAATATTATAAAACAGCATTAGAGAGACTGATAAAAAAAATAAGTTCTCAAACATTTTTCCCACCTTCTTTTAGTTGTTCGGTTCATACTCTAATAACATCCAAGTTATGAAAAATTGCTCTTCTTACAAAATCATTGATACAATAAGTTACCAATTTCATAACATAAGAAAATTTAGAACCATAACAATGCCATAAACAAACACATTAACACTTAGTTGACCTTAATTCAGTTGAATGCCTTTCCAAATTAACCTTACATGGAAAGTCTCTCTATGACCATTTGACATTGTATGCTGATCACATCTAAAACCTGTAAAAAATCATCATGTATGAAGCAATTACATCTAATTAAAGAAATAATATCAGTTAAAATTCATATAATACTTGCCCTGTGCTGTGAACTGTGTTAAGGGTTTAACAATTTTGCAATCCTCACAACAACTCAGGGAGATGGATACTATTATTACCTCTTTTCCGAATAGTACAGTGAGGTAAACAGATGTGAAGTAACTTTTTAAGGTTACCCAGTAAACAAAATTTCAGATCCATGCATTTTCCAAGTTTATTTTAATGCCAAATAGCATAATAAATTCAGAAACATAAAAATCATATTAGGAAATGTAATTAGAAGACATAAAATAAGAGCAGATTAAATTCAATTAAACCTAGATCTATTTTCCAAATGGTAATTAATCTTAATTCATAATTGCAATTCTGTAGTATTATATTTTACACAATGGCTAGTTATTTCAAGAATTTCATATTATGGTGTCAACTATTTCTAGCCAATTCACTGCCAAAGCTTTTAAAAGTTGCAGTATGATATCTGGTTTAATTACCACTTAAGAGCATATTTTAATTAATCAATTTATTTATTTTTAAATTTTTTTATTATAGCTTTTTATTTACAAGATATATGCACGGGCAATTTTTCAGCATTAACAATTGCAAAACCTTTTATTCCAATTTTTCCCCTTCTTCCCCTCATTCTCTCCCCCAAATGGCAGGTAGACCAATACATGTTAAATAGCACATTTTAATTTATTTCAAATTTGGGTTCTACAATTTCAGAGCCCAATGCTTATCATTTTATTTCTAGCCTCTATAAATCTTTTTCTACAAACTTCCAAATCAAATTCTTCCAAAGCAACTCTTTATTATTATAGTTCCCAATAAGATAAACACATGAAATTTCACTCAATCTTCCCATGAAATAAAGCCAAAACTTTTTCAATTCCTTTAGGTCAATGTACCAAACTTTGTCAACAAACTTAAACTTTTTGAAACTGGCACAGGTGCACCAAGAACAAACGTCCAAGGCTAGGTTGTGTATCCAAACTTTCCATATTTTCCCTCCAGCCTTTATTTCTTTCTAAATCTTCCAAACCAATTATTAAGACTGCACAACTTTCCTTTATTCAAACCTACATTTTCACCATTCTATATTCACTCCACTATATATCTTTTTTTATAATTTTAGCACATTTAGCACATATTGTTGTTAAAACCAATGTCTTATTAAGACTTTTTTTTTTTTGTATATGTATAAAATGATGGAATTGGCCACTGTTCACAATTGTGAATTAAGAGAACAGAATCTATCTAAAAACTCATATAAGTTAACAAGACACAGAGATAGCTTTTCTGGCCAAGTTTTTCCTTCTAAACTCCGTGAGCACAATTATAGACTCTCAAAGATAAATAAACACAGAGACAGGAAATATAGGCAGAAAATGTTACTTCTTGCCTGTCTTGCCATTTATCTCCAGGAGGACCATGTTGTCTTTCACACAAAATAAGAAGATATAGGCTATCTACAGACCAATATCATTAATTAATACTGATTCATAATTTTAAAATAAAAAACAAACTATAGCAATATATGCAAAAAAATGCATTACAACCAAGTTGGATTTATATCAGCAGAGCAAGAATAGTTCAATATTAGAAAAATTTTTTTAAAAATCCAAAACCACACAATTATTTCCACAGTTTCAGGAAAAGTCTTTGACAAAGCCCACTATATTAAAAACAACAACAACAACTACATAAAGCATAGGTTTAGAGGGTTTTTTAATGTCCTAAAAGTTGTTTATCTAAAACTAAAAGCAAATATCATATACAATAGGAATATGCTAGAAGCTTTTCTTGTACTTTCCCCACTGTTTTTTGATACAGAATTCTGGAAAAAGCTAGAAAACACAATAAAACAAACCAAAAAAGGGGATAGATAAAGAGGAGAACAAACTATCCTTCTGCTGATGATATGATGTTATAAATGGAATATTTTAGGTAATAAGCAAATATAAGCATCACAACAGGGTTAAAAATATTGCCCTTCAGAGGTTGAATTCATTATTTTAGGGAGAAGTCTTTCATAATTCCCTACCTCCTGCCAAGAACAGGTTCATACCAAAACAGAACAGATTATTCTGCCAATTTTATGTCTATGTTACCAGTGCCCCTAGGTCACGATAAAGTTATTCATGAAGAAATAAAGGGACACCAAGTTTTGAAAAATAGTTGTATTGAAAAATGTACTATATGCTTGAGGAATTTTTAAATAACTATAGAAGTTATTACTCTTATCTGTATTAAAAAACAAAAAAAGTATTCTTAGATTATCTGCGTATACTCTGGAAGCTCCTGCTTTCTCTTTTCAATCAACTATTTAATATTTCAAGGATTGTTCCACAAAGGTTCATTTCAATTTAACGATTTCATAAAATTGACAGAATTCTAGGAGAAACACTGAATAAAGCCTCTGTGGGTATTTGTAGCTACTTTCTAAAACGTCTTCCTACTGGGACTCTGAACACTGACCAGTGCCTCAGTCAACAAAAAACTGTGAAGAAATTGGAGATTAGGTATTGTATCTTGGAAAAGGGACAGCATGGGCTCTAAAGAAATCCCATCTTGGACTTCACTGGCTAAAATGGTGGAGAAAGATGGGAAGCCAGGTATGCTGCTAGTAGATCTCTGTTTCTCTGTCTCTGTTGGGTCTAGAATGTTATATTTAAGAGGCTAGATTAGCAGTGGCCAAAGAGGGTTCATTTGAAGAATGCATTATTTATTATGATTTAATTATTATATATAATTATATATATTAATAAGAATGCATTATTTATTATAATAAATCATTATTTATCTAAGAGGATTTTTAGAAACCCTGAATCCAAAGCAAATGGATTACTGGTATCTTTGAGATAGGTATTATGCCTCCAAAAACCAAACAAAGAAAATTGTAAAAAAAGAAGAAATAAGACAACCAAAAGCTTTCTCACTTCTCTCAAACCTTCCATTCAAATGAAAATCATGTTTTTGGGGGGTTAATTTGTAGGGGAGAGATCTGATGTGAAAATTAATTGTAGGTTACCATTTTCTGTACCCAGAAAATGAGTTTTTAGAACTCCCAGAAAAAATTCACCAGATTTGATTACTAAATTCCTTCTGGTATAGAAGTGGGATGAAGGAAAGTGGAAATTTCACCCCAAACTGGAAAAGCACCACAAATGAAAGGAAACTGATTGAGTCTGTACTGTGAGTCTATTCCAGTAATGATGCTGGCTCAATAAGGAAATGAACCAATTATAACCAGTTATTACAAGGATAAGTTAAAACTATGAATTAAGCAAAATCTTTTGTTTAAAACTCAAATGAAAGGAAGATGGTCAGTAACAGACTTAGAGAAAGTTATCAAAAAAGGTCAGTTCCCATATAATACCTTTATCTCACCTGTAAGAAAAGGAAAATTGGATAAAAGAGGTTGACTTGTTTATTACTTTGTCAAAGATTTAAGAATTGTAAATAAATGGACTCCTATTGTTACTAATTCTGCTTCTATTATGACTTCTGTACTCACCACTTTTTTTGAGTAACTAATCTGTTAAGCTTTCTTTTCTATTAGTTGAAAAAATCTAATTTATTGTTTGCCTTTACTTATGGGGCATTTCAGTATGTAAAGCAAAGAATTTTTCAAGGGTTCTGTAAGGAGATCACACTTTTCTAGACATTTGCAGGAAAACTTAAAGCCCTATTGACTTAGGAACAGGCAGAAAAAGAATGGGAATTTTATGTGCTGATAGTTTCAAAACTGTCAAAAGATAAAATCTCACCTTTATGTTACCAATTCCGGCCAATTTGGAAACAAAGAAAGAAATTTATATAAGAGGTTAATGAGAGTCATTTCTTTTTTTTGTAGAAATTTGCATTACAAACTAATTTGTAGCTAAATCTGAAAAAAGAAAGGAAAGTTTGTTTACCAAATTGTGGTGAAAATCTGAAAGATCTAAGTGATTTTGGTGGTTGTAGCCCCCACAAGGGCTTACATATGTGTACTTATACACAGCAGACACCTTTATCACTCTCTCTTCCCGAGAGAGTGACATAGCTATTGTTTTAATGTAAGGGAAGAAGGCGATTTCACTGACTAGAGAATAAACATTTTTTACGGCTGTTAGCCATAGCTAGTTATTTTTCACAAGTCTTTGGAAAAATTAAAGGTAACGGTCTTCTGTCTCTGTATCTCTCTCCATGTGTCTGTTTCTGTCTCTTTCTGTGTATCTGTCACTGTTCTATTCGCTCTGACTCACACACTCTCCCTCCCTCTCTCCATCCCTCTCCTTGCCTGTTTCCTCTCTCCCTACTTCTACCCTCACTCACCCTCCCCATCACATTCTTTCCTTATTTCTGTCTCTGTCTTGCTCTTCTTCCCTCTCCATCCTTACTCTGTCTCTCGCCTTTTCCTTTTTTCTCCTCCATTTCTCACTCACTCTTCTTCCTTGTCATTATCTCTCTCTCTTTTCTCTCCACTCTCTCTTTCTCTTTCTATATCTTGTCCTTTCTCCATCTTCTCCATCACTGTTTCTCCTTCTGTCACTTCTCTTAAGCCATTTCATTTCTTTCATCTCCATCCATCTTTCTCTCTGTCCTATCTTTGTCTCTCTCTCTCTCACCCCATCCTCTCTCCTACTTCCTTTATTTTTCCTATCTTACTCTGTTTCTCTGTCTTTATGTCCATCTCTCCCGCCACTTTTCTCTCTCCCCTTTTCTTGATCCATCTCTTTTGCTCTCCCTCTTCTTCCTTCTCTCCCTCCCTTTTTCCTCAGTACTTTGGCATATAGTAAGTGCTACACAATTGTTAGCTATTATGAAGGACAAAGCTAAACTCTACAGGACAGAATTAGAAACCTATGCTTTAAATGGCCATTAACTGAATGTTGCACACAAGTGTTTACCTAAAGTCTTAATCTTATCCAGCATCTGAAATGCACTGAGGAGTTAGTGAGAGGTTTATTTTAGAAGATATTTCCTGAAAGCAAATATTGTTGCAAAGATTCTGATTTATCCTATCGTAATATTTTATTTGTTGTGTTAGTTACAATGATGCTCTGTACATATTAGTTATATTAAAACCTGAGAATTGTATAATCACATGTCAATAGAATTCTTGAAAAGATCTGAATTCTCTGAGTGAGTGATTCTATAAAACAGTATCAAAAGAAAGACTATATGTCCTAAGGAGGTTAAATTGTTACATAACAGTTTTAGGGAGTAGTCGTACTTACATCTCACCAAGACAAGGTGCACATAATGGGACCAGACAAATAAATAGATTGTTCTGCTAATGTTTTTTTTTTTTAAATTTTTAATTTTTTTTTTTTTTTTTTGCTGGGGTAATTGGGGTTAAGTTACTTCCCCAGGGTCACACAGTCAGGAAATGTTAAGAGTCTGAGACCAGATTTGAACTCAGGTCCTCCTGACTTTAGGGCTGGTGCTCTATCCACGGTGCCACCTAGCTGCCCTAGTTCTGCTAATGTTACACCAACATTGTTGAGGCACTTAGATTATGATAAACATGCGAATAAAAAAATTACTTGGAAGAAAATTCTGAAAATTAGTTATACTGAAATAAATTTTACTGAAATAAGATCTGAAAAAGTTATTGATATAGCTAATATAATTATTGATACATATTCTGAGAAACTGCACATGAGTTATTTTTAATAACTAGAGAAGTTTCTATTCTGTTGTCTGTATAAAAAAGACCATTCTTGTAGAGTTCTCTCATAGTCTCACTCAGGTTACCTATATACATATATTCTGAATGCTTCTATTTCCCTCTTTTCAATTAACTTTCTATTATTTAAAAGATTGGCTCCACAGGTTCATTTCAATCTAAGACAAACCACAAAATAATCCCTCAAAAGCCAACTCCCTTTCTATATAATTATAATGTATTCCATGTAATAATAACAAAGAACAATAAGCAATAATAGAAAGGAAAATCTCATACCAAATAACTAGGAAATGTTTAAAATATTTATGGATAAGTCTACAAATATGCACAAAACTTAGTCATTTAATTATAAAGCCAATTACTAGCTATCCCTTCAAGAAGTGAAAGACAGTTTAAACACCAATGTTCATAACTGGACTATACCAATAAAATAAAAACAACAAAATTGCCAAAGTTAATTTAGCCTTGCAATGCCATGCCAAGTCAAATTATCTGAAGGATATTTTATAGAATTTTATAAAATAAAACAAAATTCATTTGGAAAAACCAAGACCTAAAATATCAAGTGAACTGATCAAATGAGGTAGGATTGAAGAATATACACCTCAAGACTGCAAACTACATTATAAAACAGAGTCATCAGATCTATCTAGGATTGGATATAAATAAATAGAGGTAAACCAATGGAAAAGACTTGACAAGGGAGAATAAACAACAATGGAACTTAATAACCCAGTGTTCAATAAGGTAGAAAACATATTACTCGTAGGGAAAAATCTCTTAATTTGATAAAACCTGCCGGGAAACTGGAAAGCAGTCTTGTGGAAATTAAGCTAAGTTTGTACCATATTCCAGAATTAATTGTAAATGAATACATGAACTTATTATTAAAGATCATACAATAAAAATATTAGAAGAGAAACAGATCATATATTTCTCACAGATTTTAGGTAAGAAATGTTTTCTTAAGCAAAGAATAGAGGCAATTACAAAAGATAAAATAAATGCTTCAAATTACATAAAACAGAAAAGCTTTTGCGTTGACAAAATGAATGCACAAAATGAATACACCTTGAATAAGAAGGGGTCAAAAGGCAAAAAAATCTTGGTATCAAATTACTCTTACAAGGTGTTGGTATTCAAGATATATAAGCAATAGATACATAAGAGAACAGAAGTGATTCAGTAAGAGTATAAACGAACAATTTTCAAAAAAAAAAACATGCAAAATATTTATATTTCACATGAAAAAATACTTCAAATGACTGTTCAGAGAAATGCAAATCAAAACAACTCTAAGGTTCTACCTCAGAATTTGAAAATTGGCAAAATGATAAAAAAAGATAGGAGTCATCAGTATTGGAGGGATTGGGGGAATTTAGGCATACTGATGAATTGCTGATGGAATTGCAAATTAGAACAACCATTTTGTAAAGGAATTTGGAATTATGCAAAAAAGGGAATAAAATGTTTATAATCTTTGACCATATCAAATAACTTCACTACTGGATTTATTCCAGTGACTACTGATAAGATTTCATATAGAAAAAACTATAGCATCATTTCTGGAACTGGCAAAAAATTTAAATAAGGAAGATGCTCACCACTTAGAGAATGGCTGAGCAAATTAAGATGCATGAATGTAATGAAATACTACTATGGTATAGGAAAGGATGAAGATGAAGACAGAGAACTACAGAAAGAGCATGTGATGCAGAGTAAAAACACCCAAGAAAGCAATACATACAAATACTGCAACAATGTAATATGCTCACAATCTAACATTTAGCAGAGGTGGGAGGTACAGGAATTACATACTTCACATATTTTTAAACCTTTTCAACATATTGATGAGTTGTCATTATTTTCTTTTTTCCCTTTATTTCACATCACTTTCATCATTGTTGAAGAAAGAGATAAGAGGTTGGCAGCCAAACAGTGTAGATTAAAGGTTTACAAATCACAACACGTTTTCTCTGGCTCCATAAATACTTTGTAAGGGGGGGTGGGGGGAGGGGGCGGGACGGACAAGGAAGAAGATAATTACAACAATCAAACAACACACCAAAATTTGTGGAAATTTTGCCTCTAAACATTTACATCAATATACAAGTGAAAGAGTGAATCAATAAACTAAGTGCAACTAAAAACAAAAATAAAACAATTTCTGATTAAACACCAAAACAAAAATCCTAAAAATCACAAGCAAGAGTAATAAAGTTGAAAGGAAAAAACAAAACATTGAACTAATAAATAAAACTAGATGGTTTTATGAGAAAAAACCCTATAAATACATCATTGGTTAATTTGATCAAAAATAAAAGAAGAAAACCAAATTACTAGTATCAAAAATGAAAAACATAAATGAGCTATGAATGAAGAAAAAATTAAAACAATTATTAGGAGTTATTTTGCCCCATTATATGACAATAAAACTGACAATCTAGGTGAAATGGATAAAAACATACAAAAATATACATTTCCTAATTAACAGAAAAGGAAATAGAATCCTTGAATAACTCTGTTTTAGAAAAAGAAATTGAACTGGTAACAATTAGCTCCCTAATAAAAATCTCCAGATCAGATGGATTTACAAGCACATTCTAGAAAACATTGATCTATTTGACAAAATCCTACCAAATTCTTTCTATGACACAAATATAGTTTTGGTACCTAAACCAGGGAGAACAAAAGCAGAGAAGGAAAACTACGAATTCATTTCCATTATAATATTGATGCAAAGAATTTTAAACAAAATATTCACAAGTAAATTACAATACAATATAAAAAAAAGATCATACACTAAGACCAGGTGTCATTTATACCAGGAATGTAGGGCTGATTCAATATTGGAAAAACTCTAAGCATAATTGAACAAATCAATAACAAAAACAGCTCAAAAACTAATTGAAACAATGAACAACTTCAGCAAGGTTTCAGAATACAAAATAAACTCACATAAATCAACTTCATTTCTATATTTTACTCTAGCCCACATCAGTAAGAAAAGCTAGAAAGAAAACTCCCATTTAAAGTAACGATTCATTATATACTTTGTAGGAGTCTATCAGCAAGACAAACCTAGGAACTATGTGAACACAATTACAAAACACTTTTCATATAAAGGCAGTTGTAAACAATTGGAGAAATATTAATTGCACATGGAAAGACCGAGCCAATATAATAAAAATGACAATTCTACCTAAATTAATTCAATGCCATACCAATCAAACTACCAAAGAATTATTTTGTAGAAGTGGGAAAAATAATAATAGTGAACAAGAGGTCAAAAATGTAAAGGAAAACATTTTTTAAATGTGGAGGAAGGTTGCCAAGCAGTGCCAGATCCCAAACTGTGTGGCAAAGTAGTAATTATCAAAAAAAATTGAGTACTGGCTAAGAAATAATGTGGAAGATTAGCAGTATAGTAAATGTACCATAGTAAACTAGAGTTTGAGAAACCCAAACATCTAAGCTTTGGGGTAAAAACTCAGCATCTGAAAAAAGTGCTAGGGCAATTTGGCAGAAACTAGGCAGAGACCAACATCTCACTGTATAGCAAGATAAAATCAAAATGGGTAAAGAATTTAGGTAAATTAGAGAGGTATGGGAAAATTTACCATCAGACCTATAAGGAAATGAAGACAAACTGATAAAAAATTTTTTAAAAAGACCATTTCCCAACTGATATGGACAAGTAATACTCAGAAGAAGAAATAAAAGCTATCAATAAACATATGAAAAATGCTCTAAATCACTCTATCACTTCCAGAGAGAAATAGGATCAAATCTGAGTGCAGATGGAAACATTTTTTTTCATTTTTTATTTTGCAAAATGACAAATATGGAAATATGCATCATAGATATCATATCACTTGCCTTCTCAATAAGTAGGAAAAGGGACAGAGGGAGGGAGAGGATTTGGAACTCAAAATTAAAAAAAAAGAATGTTATGATGAATATAGAAATATTTTGGAAAAATTGCAAATATTTAATCTATCTCAGATTGCTTACTGTCTTGGGGAAGTAGAAAGAAGAAGAGAGGGACAAAAATTTGGTTCATAAGGTTTTGCAAAAGTGAATGCTGAAAACTATCTTTGTAGGTATTTGGAAAAATAAAATACTATTAAAAAAGGAAAAATTATGAATATTAATTTTTAATTCAGAAAAAATAACAATTAATTCTGGTTAATAAATTGTTAAAAAAAAAAAAAGGTGGTAAATATGGGATCCTATGAAATCTCTCCTATGGAAAAAACCTGGCAACAGGGAATTAAAAGGAGTCAAGAATACTACAGACTAATCTTGATAATTATTATTCATAATAAAACTTTAAATAAAATATTTGCAAGGAGGCAACATTAATATATACTAGGATCAGACTCCATTTATGCCAGGAATTCAGGTCTTGTTCAATATTAGGAAAACTATACACATAATTAACCATATTACCAAAAAATTCACAAAATCATATGATAATTTCAATAGAAGCAGAAGTTTTAATAAAATACCAATTCTTATTTATAAAAATAAGCAAAAACAAAAAGCATAAAATAATGATTTTCTTAAAATGACAAGGATAGTTAAATCTTAGAGCAAAAGAAATAGAGTAATGGATTATTGGAATAGGTTAGGTTCACAAGACAACAATAGTCAATGACTATAGTAATCTAGTGTGTGATAAATGTAAAGACTCTAACTTCTGGGTAAGAGCTTACTATTTAGACAAAAATTGCTGAGAAAACTGGAAAACAGTATAGCAAAAACAAAGCACTGACTAACACCTTATAACAAGATAAAATAGAAATGGGTTCATAATTTAGACATAGTGATAATATAAGCAAATTAGGAGAACAAGGGATTGTCTACCTCTCAGATCTATGAAGGGAGGGATTTATGGCCAAAAAAAACTAAATGCAAAATTGATAATTTTGGTTACATTAAATTAAAAAGGTTTTGTACAAACAAAACCAATGCAAATTTTTTATACCCAGTGTTTCTGATAAATGCCTCATTTCTTAAATATATAGAGAAGTACTCAAAATTTATAAAAATACAAATCATTTTGACAAATGGTCAAAGTATATGAATAGACAATTATCAGATGAAAATATTAAAGTCATTTGTAGTCAAATGAAAAAATGCTCTAAATCATGATTGGCTAGAAAAATGCAAATTAAACCTCTCAGATTGACTAAGAGGTCAGGGAAATAAATGTTGAAGGGAGTGTGAAAAAACTGCGACACTAATGCATTATTGGTGGAGTTTGGAACAATGCCCAAAGGACTAACAAACTATGCATATTCTTGGTCTGTATCCCAAAGAAATCATAAAATGGGGAAAAGGACCCACATGTGCAAAAAATGTTTGTAGCAATTCTTTTTTGTTGAGGCAAGGGACTGGAAATTGAGTGGATGCCCTTCAGTTAGGGAATGGCTTAATAAGTTATACTATATGAATGTAATGGTATATAACTCTTCTATACAGCAAGAAAATGGGGAGGGAGTGGGGAGGAAGGAGGGAGGAAAATTTGGAATTCAAAATTTTGCAAATACAAATGTTAAAAACTATCTTTGCTATATTTGGAAAAATAAAAACCTATTAAAAATAAATCTTAAAGTAAGCAACATCTCTAATGGGGATTAGCTAGAAGATTTTCCAGTACATTCAAGGATGAAACAAAGATGTTCATTATTACAACTGCTATTTAATATATTACTATACATTCAAGGCATAGAAATAAAACAACATAAACAATTTGAAGAAATAATTACTGGCAGAGAAAAATAAACTATTATTTTACGTCGATGGTACAATAGTTTATTTAAAAAATCAACTAAAATTTAAAACAACGAACAACTTCAGTAGTGTAGCAAAATATATATAATAAATCCAGACAAATAATCAGCACTTCTGAATATTATTAGTAATCCAACAGGCAGACTGATTCTTTGAGGGAGGTACAATTTTTTGCCATTCTTTTCAACTCTTCTATCCAAGAGGGGGTACTATTTGGGAGTACTATTATCATTCTTAAAACAAAAAGAAACAGGGTACAATATAGGTATTCACTTCATCTAATTTCTATGAGGGCTCTGGATTCACCCTGTCCACTAGGTGCAAATCTGATGCTATAAGTAGCCTCATGGAATAAATGCATGGTATGGAACCCCTATGGATTCTGAGGTCTAGATAAGTGTCCTCCTCTGTCATGACAAATCTATAAAGCAATTATAACTATGCCCCCAAAGCTAATTAATTGTGGCCTAACTAAAACACCATTGTGCTTGGACCACATAGGGAACAAAGAAAAGGAAAAGGATCCATACATACAAAAATATTTATAGGAGCACTTTTTAAAGTAGCCCCAAACTAAGGACATGTTCACTTATAGTGAAATAACTAAATAAACTGTGGTGTATGAATGTAATGGCAGGATAATATTTTATTGTGCCATAAGAAATTCACAGTTTCTGAGGGAACTCTTAAGATCTGATCCAGATTGAAGGGAGCAGAACTAGAAAAACTTACACAATAACATTATATAGAGAAAAAGAAAGTTTAAAAGCTTTTAAAACCTAATTAATGCAGTCCAGAGGACTATAGATCAATCATGTTACCTCCCCTCCTTTCAGAGGGGTGATGGACTTAAAATCCAGAATGACACCTGCCTAACATGTTCATGGTCAACATGGGAATTGATTTTGCTAGAATATACATATTTATTGTGAAGATTTTGTCATTGTCATTATTATTGTTATGGGAGGGGCATTCCCTGGAAAGAAATGATAATAAATGCTTGTAAAAATAAATTTTAAAAATCTTTAAAATAAAAGAAAACCTCTCAGTCCAATTAAATTGGCTAGATGTCCTACATAGGGACCGTCCTTTTGTGCATTTTTAAGTATTTAATTAAGATGGGGAATGCCCCGACCTGGGTGGCTATATCCCATCCAGTTCAGTGAGATTGACAGAGGTGGGTTTGAACTAGAACAACTTGTACAATGGTAACACTGAGAAAAAAGAAAGTTTAAAAGCTCTTAGAACCCAATTAA
>MU177191.1:5655831-5676108 GCA_016696395.1 Antechinus stuartii
CCTTTGCCAGCATTCCCCTGCCCTCCATTCCTGCAGGACAAAAAAAAGAGAATTAGAATGAAATAAAATCAGGATGAATTGACACAGAAGGAGCACATTCATCTTTAAAGTACCCCCTTAGCCCTCCTCCCCCACAAGCATCCACATTCCCAGAAAGGAAGTGCACCATGTGACCCGTGGCTTCCTAAGACCTATATTGACTTTTTCCTTGCTGTAGAGACTTGGTTACATCTCCCTTCAATTAGTAGCAGACATGGCTTCTGTAGAATCACTTTAGAAAAAAGGTGGGAAGTAGCGATTGAAAACATGCTCCTTTATGTTTGGGACCAGTCCTAGGTTAGGGAGCCCTGGGTTTGCAGAAACTCTGAAAAAGTTATTCAATTCCTTCAATGACCATAAAAGATGGAAGATCTTCTTTCAACCAGGACAGAGAAGTGAAAGTGTGCAAGGAAGGACCTGAGTAGGATGCCTTGCTTGTTGCCCTGTTGTTCCAGTGTTTAGGCCAATGCTTGGTACATAGGAGGTGTTTAATAAATGTTTATTGATTTATTGATTGAAGTCCAAAAACAAGGACCGTTCCTCTGAGTCACATGTACAAGTGGAATTTGCAGGATGAGAGCTGGGAAACATGTCTTGGGGTGGGGCTGGCCAGCTACAGTGGTCTAAGTGAATTTGTGCTCACCCACCAAGGAGGGCAGCTCAGGGTAATGGGTGGGGGGAGGGATCCCCAAACTACAAGGATTAAGTCCTCTCTGGAGGTCAGGAGGGTGAGTGAAGAGATAGGCATGAAATGAAGCATCATCTGGCTGTGTGACCCAGACTTAGCCTCCTGGCCATCCCAAAAGCAACATTCTTTCCAGGCAAGACAGTTCCCTTTTCTGGGTCTCTGTTCCTTCACCTGGGCAATGAACATCATAATACTTTGACTTTTTATCTAGGAGTTAGGGTGAGAACCCTCCCAGCAGGCTGGTAAAAGTTGAATGTGGCATATGAAAGATGAATTATAGCCATGAAAATGCTTCAGATCTATAGAATATTCCTTAACATTCAGATATTTTCTTAGAAAATTCAAGATTTCAGGATCGTGGACAAACTTATGTGCACCTGGTTAGGTCATCAGACTCCTGGAATAGAATGTTGCATAGCACTTACTCTTCTTCTTCCTGACTCAATTCTTGCATCCAGAACTGGTTTGCATGCCTTTCCATACATATTGCTCTCCAGCTAGCTTCTATATGAATTTATCTCATCCTTGGTTTTCTCTCTGTGTGTCTCAGTCTCTGTCTCTCCGTTTCTGTCTCTGTCCTCCTGTATGTGCCTATTTCTGTCTGTCTCTTGTCTGCTTGTCTCTTGTTTTTTCTCCTTCCTCTCATCTCTTAGATTGTGAGCTACTTGAATAGCTCACTTGATTGTCTTTTACATCTTTTTTAATTTTCAGCACTCAGCACTGTGCCTGTCATAAAGGAACTTAATCATTGTTCTTTGATCAATTGATTAATATAAAAATATTGATTTTACTGACAAAATAGGTGTTTTTTATGATTTTGTGGATTTCAAGAAGTCGCAGCACATAATCAAGAAGAAGTTCCATTTCCCCTACAGGAACTTTTCTGATTCAGTACAGTCCCGGCCACCCAAGAGGGAAACTTGCTCAGAATAAAAAGTGAAGAGGGATGGGGCAGGGATTTGGTGGGACACAACTTTATCATTCTATTTAGATGATGGCACCAGGTTTCCATGGTGGTTCTGACAGCCAGCAGTGTTTTGGGGGCCAAAATGATGAATCTTGGTTTTGGTGATTCCAGGTATCAGGAGATATAGAGGTAAGCTGGTTAGGAGGATGTGGTGCTGCTGTCATCAGGGTTCTGTTCCTCAGCCTCAGCCTGAAACCAGATGATTTAATTATGGGGCCGGCAATCCAAGGACAATGTTCTCCTGGTTCTGCTTGCTTCATTCAGCATCAGCTCATATAAATCATTCCAGGCTTTTCTAAAATCTACTTGTTCATCATGTGCTATAACACAATAATATTCCATTATGCATATTCCATAATTTGTTCAGCCATTTCCCAAATGATGGGCATCCCCTCAGATTCCAGTTCTTTGCCACTACAAAAAGAGCTGCCATAAACCTTTTGTATCGTCCTTTTCCATTTTTTATTATCTCTTTGGGATACAAACCTTTGCATTGATTTTACAAAATTATTTTGAAGCCAGTATTTCAGAACTGTGAAAGTTCTATGACAATGGGAATTATTATAATTATGAATATGTTTGAACCAGATGTATGATTTCTTCTAAGGCTCCTGCTCTGAAATCTGGAGTCTTACAGAGATGCTCAAGGCATTGTATTGTGAACATGAATAGCTATGATTTGTTTCATTACAAGGATTAGCAAAAGAAAAGCAGAGGTCTATTACAGAATAGAAAACATTCAGGCAATTTTATGAAGGTCTGCTTTGACATTTGTTGTTTCCTTGAGGTTAGTGAGCTTTCCTTCAGGTACACAGTAAAGAAATGTTCACTGGTAGGTTAGAGCGATCTCTGAATGATTGCCAGATATAAAACACTGCCATGTCTTATAGAAAGGCTGTCTATGTTTGGTGATATATCTATAAACCTTTTCATTTAAAATGCCTATCCTGAAAAGCTAGAATCCTACAACATGTTGTTTACAAGAAACACATCTGAAGCAGAAAGTTATGTATGTAAAGTTAAAAACCTAGAGTGGAATCTATTATGCTTCAGCTGAAGTAAAAAAAAAACAAAAAAACAAAAAAAAGTAGGGGTAGTGGTCTTGATTGCAGATCAAGCGAAAGCAAAAATGGATCTAATTAAAAGCGAAAAGGAAGGAAACTATATCTTGCTAAAGGGTAGTATAGATAATGAATGAAGTAATATCAATACTAAACATATACACCAAGTGGTATAGCATCCAAATTCCTAGAGGAGAAGTTAAGTGAGTTGCAACAAGAAATAGACAGCAAAACTATACAAGTGGGGGATCTCAGCCTCCCTCTGTCAGAACTGGACAAATCTAACCATAAAATAAATAAGAAAAATATCAAGGAGGTGAATAGAATTTTAGAAAAGATTGGTATGATAGACTTTTGGAGAAAATTGAAAGGGGATAGAAAGGAATATACCTTTTATCATCTGTACATGGAACTTACACAAAATTGATCATATCAGGGCATAAAAACTTCACAATCAAATGCAGAAAGGCAGAAATAGTAACTGCATTCTTTTCAGATCATGATGCAATAAAAATTACATGTAATAAAGGGCTATGGAAAAAAATAAACCTAGGAAATGAAATAATCTAATCCTAAAGAATGAGATGGCAAAACAACAAACCACAGAAACAATTGATAATTTCATCCAAGAGAATGACAATAATGAGATGACATACCAATATTTATGGGATGCAGCCAAAGCAGTTCTTTGGAGAAATTTTACATTGCTAGATTCCTACTTACATAAAATAGAGATAGAGAAGTTCAATGAATTGGCATGCAGCTAAGTAAGCTAGAAAAAGAACAAAGTAAAAATCCCAAATTAAATATCAAATTTTAAATTCTGAAAATTAAAAAGGAGATTAATAAAATTGAAAGTAAGAAAATTATTGAACTAATAAGCAAAACTAAGAGTTGGTTTTATGAAAAAAATCAACAAACTAGATAAACCTTTACTTAATGTGATTGCCAAAAGGAAAGAAGAAAATCAAATTGTTAGTATCAAAATTGAAATAGGTGAACTTTCCACCAATAAAGAGGAAATTAGAGCAATAATTAGGAGCTATTTTGTCCAAGCATATGTCAATAAATATGATAATCTATGTGAAATGGATGAATACTTATAAAACTATAGATTGCCCAGATTAACAGAGGAGGAAACAAATTACTTAAATAGTCCCATTTTAGAAAAAGAAATTTAACAAGATATTAATCAACTCCCTAAGAAAAAATCTCAAGGGACAGATGGATTTACATGTGAATTGTACCAAATAATTAAAGAACAATGAATTCCAATACTATACACATTATTTGTAAAAATAAGGAAAGAAGGTATCCTATCAAATTTCTTTTATGACAAAGATATGGTGCTTATACTTAAGCCAGTTAGGGTCAAAACAGAAAAAGAAAGTTGTACACCAATTTCCCTAACAAATATTGATGTAAAAATCTTAAACAAAATATTAGCAGAGATTTCATCAAGTTATCCTCAAGGTAATACACCATGATCAAGTAGGATTCATACCAGGAATGCAGGATTGGTTCAATATTAGGAAACCTCTTAGTGTAATTTACTATATCATTAACTAAACTAACAAAAATCATATAATTATCTCAATGGATGAAGTAAAAGTATTTGACAAAATCCAACACCATTCCCATTAAAAACACTATAGAGTATAGGACTAAATGCAATTTTCCTTAGAATAATCAGTAGCATCTATTTAAAACCACCAGCAAGCATCATATGTAATGGGAACAAAGTAGAACTATTCCCAAAAACATCAGGGGTGAAACAAGGTAGCCCACTATCACAATTACTACTCAACATTGTATTAGAGATGTTAGCTTTGGCAATAAGAAAAGCAAAAGAGATTAAAGGAATTAAAGTAGGTAATGTGGAAACCAAATCATCACTCTTTGCAGATGACATGATGGTATACTTAGAGAACCTTAGACAACCAACTAAAAAAATACTAGAAACAATTCACAAGTTAAGTAAAGTTGCAGGATACAAAATAAAATTCACAAATCATCAGCATTCTTATATATTATCAACAAAGTCCATCAGCAAGAGGTACAAAGAGAAATTCCATGTAAAATAACTGTTGATACTATAAAATATTTGAGAAATTACCTGCCAAGGCAAAGTCAGGACCTATTTGAACACAATTACTAAACACTTTTCACCCAAATACAATCAGATCTAATCATTTGGAAAATTATCAAGTGCTCATGGGTAGATCAAGCAAATATTTTAAAAATGACAATGCTTCCTAAATTAATCTACTTATTCAGTACCATCCCAATCAAACTTCAAGAAATTAAATTAGAGATCTAGATATCTCTACCAGACCTAAAACTATATTATAAAGCAGTAGTCATTAAAAACATTTGGACTGGCTAAGAAAATGAGTAGAGTAGTGAATCAGTGGAATAGGTTAGGTTCACAAAATACAATAGTCAATGACTATAGCAATCTGGTCTTTGACAAACACAAAGACTCCAGCTTCTGAGATAAAAACTCACTATCTGACTAAAATTGTTGGGAAAATTGGAAATTAGTATAACAGAAACCATGCATTGACCCATAGCTAACTCCATATATGAAGATAAGGTCAAAATGGGTTGATCATTTAGACTTTTTTTTTTTTTTTTTGTTTTTTTTTTGGCTGAGGCAATTAGGGTTAAGTGACTTGCCCAGCGTCACACAGCTAGGAAGTGTCAAAGTGTCTGAGACCAGATTTGAACTCAGGTCCTCCTGAATTCAGGGCTGGTGTTCTATCCACTGCGCCATCTAGCTGCCCCTGATCATTTAGACTTAAAGAGTGAAGCTATAAGTAAATTAGAAGAGGAAAGGATAGTCTACCTCTCAGATTTGTGAAGAAGGAAGGAATTTGTTGCCAAAGAAGAACAAGAGTACATTATGGAATTCAGAATACTTAATTTTGATTATATTAATTAAAAAAATTTTTGTATAAATAAAACCAATGCAGACAAGATTAAAAGGGGAGCAATAAACTGGGGAAAAAATTTACATTCAAGGTTTCTGATGAAGGCTTTATTTCTAAAATATATAGAGAATCGACTCAAATTTATAAGAATTCAAGCCATTCTCTAATTGATAAATCGTCAAAGGATATGGACAGAAAATTTTCAGATGGTGAAATTAAAGCATTTATAGTCATATGAAAAAATGTTCTAAATTATTATTGATCAGAAAAAGCCAACTAAGACAACATTGCAGTACCACAATATATCTCTCAGATTGGCTAAGATGACAGAAAAATATAATGAATGTTTGAGAGGATGTGGAATAACTTGGACTTGACTCTTTTCAGCAATGAGGTGATTCTAGGAAATTCCAAGACTTTGGGGTTGTAAAAAGCCATCAGTATCAAGAGAAGAAACTATGGAGAACATAATATAGTATTTTCACTCTTTTTGTTGTTATATGCTTGCATTTTGTTTTCTTTCTCATTTTTTCCTTTTTGATCTGATTTTTCTTGTGCAGCATGATCATTGTGGAAATATGTATAGAAGAATTGGACATATTTAACATATATAAGATTATTTGGCATGGGGGTGGGAAAGGAGGGAGAAAAAATTGGAACAGAAGGTTTTGAAAGGGTGAATGTTGAAAGCTATATATACATATGTTTTGAAAATAAAACACTTTAAAAATAAATAAATTTAATCTTTTAAAATTTTATTTTATTTTATGGAATAAAGAAAGCATTTCTATAACATAGTACAATAAAAAGGTGATTGCCCATGAAACTGCAAATCTACTATGCACTTGCTGTTTCTTTCAAATATACAACAAAATTACCATGTAAATTTCTTTCCTTTTTCTTCCCTCTGCCCTCCACCCCTGCCCTAAAGATCACAGCCTTTAGATACAAATAGGAATATGTGTGTGTTACATATGTGTGTGTGTGTATGTGTGTAGAGAATGTATATATAGAGAATGTATATATGCATACATATTACAAATATGCTTTGACATATCAAATCTTTATCTAAATGAAAATTTTGTCTTCCTTCAGATGTCTTTCATCGTTAATTTGGCTATTTATAATAGTCAACATAACTTATTTGTTCAAAATCTTATTAAAACATATTGCCGTTACTGTATCCTAGATTCCCTTGGCTCTGTTCACTTCAACTTTCATTATTTTGTACAAGGTTTTCCATCTTTTCTAAAATTATTGAGCTCATCATTTCTTATACCACAGTACAGTTTAATCACAATCATACACTACATCCTGTACAGCTATTCCCCAATTGCAGAGTAGATCTGCAACCTCCAAATTTTTGCCACCACAAAGAAATACTTTAGATCATATAGGTTCTTTCCCCTTTTCCATAATTATTTTTGGAAAAAGACCAAATGGTAGTATTGCTGTGTCAAAAAGCCTAGGTAGCTTAATTATTCTTTGTAGTGTCCCAATTTTTCCATATTCTCTCCAAAATTTATCACTTTTCCCTTCTATCATTTTAGCCAATCTGCTAGATGTAAAATGATATCTCAAAGTTATTTTAATTATCATTTTTCTAATCAATAATTATTTAGAGCATTTTTATATGACTATGAATTGTTTTGATTTTTTTCATTGGAATTCTACCTGTTCATATCGTTTGACCATTTGTTAATTAGGGAATGATTCTTTTTCTTATAGATTTAACAAATTTCTTTATGTATTTTAGATATGAGACCTTTTTCTGATAAACTATCTAGGAATTATTTTCCAAATTTTCTGCTTTCCTTTTGATTTTGGCTATATTTGTTACAATTTCACAAAACCTTTCAATTCAATGCAATCAAAATATAAACTATTAACATTTTTTCATCACTTTCTTATGAGTAGACAATTAACAAGTCAAGCACTAATTGTCAATTTTTGTGGTGTAAATGCTTACACTGAAAATTTCACAATTGGTTCTGTCCAGCTAGTATAAGCTGGCTTCAGCTCATCTTCCCACTGATTTCAATGAGACTTATAAAGGTTTTCATAAGAAAAGAATCTCAATTAAACCCTTTAATAAATTATTCTTCATTAAAAATGTTTACACTTTATTTTGTTTTATTCTGAATTTTACATCCAGAAAAAAAATAAAGAATATTGCAATATTCAAAATAGAATAGAAATAGAAAACATCTGTATAGTTTTACCTTAATAAAAATTTATTCAGTGCAAGTGTTTGGCTTGGATTTTAGAAAAAAATTACTTTCTGCAAAATCATTTATAGAAAGAAAATAATGGGATTGTAGTCATTGATCTTCACGTTTTCCTTCAGTTTTGATATCCTAAAATTGTAAGACCCAGCACCCTTTCCTCCTTCCATGCACTGAAATCAGGGAAGGTTCCCTTCAGATTTCTTGTGAAGGATTCCAGGTACTCCCCCAAATTGCATAACTTCTTTAATAAATAGGGAAACCTATATATAACAGAAGCTTTGTATGTCACTTAGGATTCTCTTTTTTTCTTTTTTGTGTGTTTGAGTTCCAAATATATATAAAAAAATTGATCCGGACAGCAGGAAGAAATGGCTTGAGAATCAGAAGGCTTGAGTTCAAATTCTAACTGTCCATGACCCTTAGAAGTAAAATCTCCTGAAGCCTCAGTTTCCTCATGTTTAAGAAGAAGGGGTTGGGCTGGTTGATCTCGAAAGTCCCCTTGTTGTTATAACATTTTATATTCTAATGTCCCTTCCAGATCGAACTCACATAATGTGAATATTCCCTACCCCATTCTCCCCCCCCAAAAGTAGTTGAAGGGGACGAGGGGGCCAGGGGTGGGCTCCTTAAACCAAGTGCCTGTCCCTGGCTTCTTTATCCTGCTGCTGAGCCCCTCCCTGCATTTAACAAAAACCTCTCTTGTCTGCAGGGGTCTTTGTTCTTATAAGGCCTGAAGCTTGTTTGGCTGAGCAGACCACTAGTTGCCATGGTGACTGGTCTGTCTCCAAGGATACTGCCACTCCTGAGTTGCTGACCCTCATGTCTGTTCTGTATAGGGATTGTGTTATGTTCTCTAAGCCATAAGCAGAGATGGGTTTCTTTCCCCCTTGGCTCTGGACAGCCAGGTAGGCACATGAGTACTTACTTAGGGCCCCCAAATAATAGGAGATACGTGTGTGTGCACCTAGGTACTTCACAAAGCCTTCTACATGTACTGAGGGAAATGGGCAAAGCCAGGGATAGACAGAGATGGAGGAATACAGAAGGGGACACTTAGCTAAGATATGGAAAGCAGCTAAGGCTGCAAGACTTGAGACAGGAGAAGTAACCAAAGAGCCAATTATGATTCTATCCAAAATCCCAGGGCATCTCCTAGCCAGGTGCCAGCCTAAATCCATAACCGAAATCTTGCCCTTCCCAAGACAGTCCCTGAACTGTTCATGGCATGCTGTGCAATCATGCGTGCTTTCATGTGTACAAAGCACTTTTCATGGGCTTCAATTCATCCTACAAGACCTTGGGAAGTAGAGAATCCGAACATTATTTTCCATGTTCTAGATGCAGTCGAAGCACAAAGAAGCATTTATGAGATGCTATCTGTGCGGGTAGGCACAGTGCTAAGCTCTGGGAATAGTCCCTGCCCTCCAGGAGCTTACATTCTAATGGGGAAACTTAGCACTGCAGAAGAAGGTGTAAAGGAGGACATGGAGAGGAGGGAAGGAGTTAGGGAGAAGGTGTGTGGGAGCATGGTGGAAAAGGAAGTTCTGACTGAGAAGAATGAAGGAGTGAAAATGGCTGGCTTGGGCCCTTCCTTAAAGTGGAAGTGCAGGCAGGAACTGATCAACCAGAGGAAGGAGTGGAGGAATGTTCCAGGGGAGAAAGTTGCTGGTGATGGTGGGGAAAGAAGTCCAGAGATCCAGCAACAACAGCTGGAGCTTTTAGTCTCCCCATCCTGCACAAAGAGGAAGGAGTACCTGTCAGATATTGGTACATTTCAAGAATCTGCTCTTTTCTGAGTGAATAAATATAGTGAAAGAAAATCGCCCCTCAGTGAGCCAGCTTCAGCCTGCACTTCAGAAGGCTTAGCAGAGGACCTTAGGGCTGAAGCTAAAAGGACTCAGGGCTGTGGAGTCCACCCCCCTCATATTCCAAGTGAGGTAAATGAAGCTCAGAAAGGGGAACTGGTCTATCGAGGTCCCACACCTGAGAGGCAAGATTTGTTCTTCCTTCTGGGTAATTCTGCCTCACAGGGAGCCTTCTGCTTCATATGGTTTCCCCAAGGAATATCAGAACCTGGCATCTGTCTAGGTGTCCAAAAAGAAATAAATAAAAATACCAGACTAGTCCCCAATAAGTGTAACAACCTTGAAAACAGAACAGGCTTTATTTCACCTGATGGACAATGTAAAGTTCAAAGGATTGGTGCTTCAGTATAGAGCATGGCACTAAGTGGGTAGCCAATAAATGCCTGTTGGATGCATTGGGTCCCTAATACTCCAACAGCCCTTCTTCCCTTTCCACAGCTCTCTGCTTTCCCAAGGGTTGAGGTTCCCCTCTCAACAAGGAGAAAACACTAGGGGTAAGTAGAATCTATGACCCCTACTATTGTGGGGTAAAGGGCATTGCAGACCTCACAGCCTATAGGGATGAAAGTGATTGTCAGCTTTATTATTCTCGTTAGGCCTTTGTTTTTGCATGGTCCTTCTCAGAAGTGTTTGGCTCAGTGATGGAAAGGCAGCTCCTCATTTCCATCCTGCCACCAGAGAGCTTGGGTGCCATCTGTTGAGTGCCGAGTGACGCTCTACTGCCATCTGGTGGCCAGAAGCCTGATCCTCCGTAGGAAAAAGGGGGCCAACCAGCAGAAAATGGTTTCCAGTCCCATCCATTGCAATCAATAAGCATTTACCGAGTGCCTCGTGTGTCCCAGGCACTGGGGCTACCAGTACAAAGAATTTAACAAGCCCTTCTCACGGGAGCCAAGAAATATTCAGCATCTCTCAGAGTTGCCAGTCTGACCTGCAGCTCTGAGAAGCCATCTCAGAGGGGAAGATGGGGATGGCTCAGGGCAGCCCATCCCCACTGGTGTAAGAACGCAAGGGAGTCCACTCTCACTGCTGAAGCATGCATTGCGTGGGGAATGAAATGTTTTTGCAGTAGACCTACTCTGACATAGGCAACAGGGAAGCTTTTTTATAGGGTTGACCTTTCATGTAGGCAGAAAATGTATCAGTCTATAAAACCTGATTGCAGAGAAATCTCCCCTATCCCCACTTGTAATGCCAGAGAAACTGAGGCAAGACAGAGATTGGTTTTTAATCTTTTAATTGTGTAGAGTTTAGGCTAGCCTATCAAATCAATCCATGTTCAAAAATCATTCAGTCCAGAGCGATTGGCAAACAGCATTTTATATAGCAAAGTAAGCAGGTAATACAGAAGCAAAAAGAACACAGGTCATCAAGCAGCTATTATACAAAAAATTATATTTCTCACAGCCTGAAGTAATAACAGGATGTATACAATGATGGGAATGGTTTTGGGATGTATACAATGATGGGAAGGGGCTTAAAGAGACCTTTCTGGGTCAGTATTTTTGGGGAACAATAACTGATCTTATCTGTGCACCTCACAGGTATAATGCCCAAGTAAGCAGAAGAACAGAAATAGGCAAGATACCTCTATAGTCATGCTTTTCACTTTGACCTAGTTAGTGTGTGAGGCTAAATTCAGGTTCTCATGAGAAACTTACAGGGTTCTTTTTGGTTCAGCACTCTGACTGGTAAATTCTACTCATTGTGGTGCAAAAATCTTTTGAATTTGGAGTCAATATGTAGTCCCTCAACCTTTTCCTTCCTTGGCACTCATCTTTTTGGGTTTGAGCTATATTTACTTTGTATCTACTACAGCATAAAGGGAAGATAGTCCAGGCAGTCTCTTCAAATTTGAGGGTGCCTAAACTAAGGCCTGCCCTAGGGAGAAAATAGTGTATTTTGATTCCCCTTTCTTTTTGAACAATTGAGCAGAAATCACTGTCTATAAGGGGAGAATTCTGGGAAGATGGAAGAATAAGTCAGTAAATTTCAAGCTCTCCAGAGCCTCAGGGTGAACATAGACTGGTGACAAATCAAGATAATTTGGGCTAGAAGAGAAATTCCTCTGGCACAACCTAAAAAGATGTGAAGAAAGACCCCAGGATGAACATTAATCAATATGAAATGCAAACACCTACAGGCTATCTCCACAGAAACAGCAAGGATGAACCCTGGGGTAGCTGAGTTTGGCAGGACAGCAAATGGAGTTGGTAGTCTGAATCCTGAAGACAGGGGGAACCTCAGCTAATTTAGAGTACCCAGCCCAGCTGTGCTTCAGAGACACAATCCTGAGGGAGAAGGAGCCAACAAACTGGTAGTGTAAAAGCAGTGGGGCAGGGACACTAGGCACTTGTAGGAAGGTGAACCTTTTAATTTGGGGTTCCATGTCAGAGGAGAGAGCTGAAGTGACAGTAGAGGCACCATTTCCTCTTCCCCACACACACACAATTAGAAGTACTTACAGTAATAATTCTCATAAAAATATGAACTGGCAAAGAAGAAAGAGCCTAATCATAGAAAGTTACTATGGGACTAGGGAAGACCAGGGTTCATGTTCAGAGGAGGACATGGAAGTAAAAAAAAGTTTTTACCCCAAAAGTTAAATAGCTTCTTGCCTAGAAATAATTTATTAAAGAACTCAAAAAAGAATTTAAAAATCAAATGTGAGACATTGAGGAAAAAGTAAAATAAAAATAAAAGCTATCCAAGAAAAACAAGATTAAGGGAAAAAAGTTATACAACTAGAAAAGGAAATACAGAGTTGAAAATAATACTTTGAAAAGTAGGATTGCACAAATGGAAGCCAGTGAAGCTATAAGAGATCAAGAAATAACAAAACAATATAAAGAATGAAAGAATATATATATATATATCACTGACAAAATCCAACAGCAAGAAATACAAAGAGAAATTCCATTTAAAATAACTGTCGATAGCATTAAATATTTGTGGCGGCCCTTTTTGTAGTGGCTAGAAACTGGAAATTGAATGGATGCCCATCAATTGGAGAATGGCCAAATAAATTGTGGTATATAAATGTTATGGAATATTATTGTTCAGTAAGAAATGACCAACAGGAAGATTTCAGAGAGGCCTGGAGACACTTACATGAACTGATGCTGAGTGAAATGAGCAGAACCAGGAGGTCATTGTACATTTCGACAACAATACTACATGATGATCAATTCTGATGGACGTGGCTCTCTTCAACAATGAGAGGATCCAAATGAGTTCCAATTGATCTGTAATGAACAGAACCAGCTACACCCAGGGAAAGAACACTGGGAAGTGAGTATGGACCACAACATAACATTTCTACTCTTCCTGTTATTGTTTGTTTGCATTTTTGTTTTTTTCTTCTCAGGTTATTTTTACCTTCTTTCTAAATCTGATTTTTCTCCTGCAACAAGATAAGTGTATAAATATGTATACATATATTGTATTTAACATATACTTTAACATATTTGACATGTATGGGACTACCTGCCATCTAGGGGAGGAGGTGGAGGGAAGCAGAGAAAAAGTTGAAACTGAAGTTTTTGCAAGAGTCAATGTTGAAAAATTACCCATGCATATGTTTTGTATATAAAAAAGCTATTTTTAAAAAAGAATGAAAGATCTGGAGAATGGATCAAGAAGAGAATACCTGAAATCTTTGACCAAAAAAAGAGAACCTTGATACAATAATGCAAGAGTAATCTAAGAAAATTATTCTGGAGTGATAGAACACAACGGATTAGAAAAAAGCCATCTATCACCATCTGAAAGAGATCCTTTGTGGAAAACATACAGGAATATTAATGCCAAATTTTGAAACCACCAGATCAAAGAGAAAATTTTGCAAGAAACTAGAAAAGAAGAGTTTAAATATGCTGGAGCTACTATTAGAATCATACAAGATTAATTTGCAGCCACAATGCAGTTCTTAGAATCATATACACTGGAAATCAAAAGAACTAGGTCTGTGACCAAAAATATCATATCTAGCAAAATTATCCATAATATTGAATGAAAAAAAAATGGCCTTCAAAGAATTTGCAGATTTTCAGGACTTTCAACCAAATTCAAACTCCAAAGAAAATTTAACATATAAGAACCACTATCCAAGATTAATTTCAAGGAACTTAACATGGACAAGTTGTTTATGTTTTTTTTACAAAGAAATATGTTTAAGATTGACATCGGTAATTGTGTAGCTCAAAAGAAAGCTTTTATACAAATAAAGTTTAGAGGAAGAATAGACACAGAGACTTAGAGGGGGAAGTGGGGCTCACAGTTCTGAAAACCCACTCACATCAGGAATGAGTTAAATAGGCATGGCTACAGATAAAGGGTATAGCACCTTCCAAAATTCATAAAGAAACAAGGGAGAGGAATGGATGGAAGAAGAAGTAAAGGGTGGGAGAAGAAGACAAGGGATAGATCCATGGGTGGGAGGAGATTAAGTAATAGCGAGGCAAGTTAAGAAGCAGAATTAACATAGGAGAGTTAGCAGGGATAGAAAAGAAGAGATATATACAAATACTACAACATGGATCAAAGTCGAAACTTTAGGGAAAAAAAATGGCTACTAATTATTAATTTTAGACAAAGTCAGATTTAAAGATTTAATAAAGGGAGAAATCTATATTATATTTCAGCCATACTAATATTGTTTTAGATGAATGTTTACATATGGATAAATGCATAAATATATGTATGTGCATGTATGTATATGCATATATATATCTCTCTATATGATATATGCATATATGTGTGAGTCTATAGATGGGTGTGAATATATATGTATATGTATATGTATATATTTGAGGGGGGAGGCCAGGGTGGTTTGTATATATGTATATATAAATTGTATCTGTGCTTCATTATATTCTGCTTGGGGAAGTGTAATGTTCAGGCTAGCTTTCTAGAGGTCCTTGGATGGGCCTTGGTCTTTAGGTGAAGAAGTGATGAAGGCAGGACAGCTACCAGGAGGATCATCAAAAATGGAATGTTTCATTTCCAGTCCTCTCAGCCCTTAAATACCCTATTACAATTACATCATTACAGCATACTGAATATGTGTGAGCTAGAGAACCATTACATCACCATACTAAGTACTAAAGAACCATCATTTCATCATTTCCACTGAGTTAACATCTTATTGTAAGTATCCTTGTTTCAAGTATACTTCTCCAGAGTTTGAGCCCTCTACAGGGGAAGTAGGTGAGATGAAAGGGGAAAAAAGAACAAAGTAAAAAAAAAATAATGTGCAGCAGAGAACAAAAGAACAACCTACAAGAAAGCAAAGAAAAGATAGACACTCCTGAATATAATTTCTTCTACTATTATAAATCCTTTATGGATTTTACTTTGATTTATACTCCTTGAAATTTGCTGTTAAATATTTTGAATCTTCCTTGATGTTCTGCTGGGCACATGATGATGTTCTGCTTTGTTTTTTCTTTTCTGATTTTCTTTTTTTCTATTCTGTTTTTTATAATAAATAGAAATTAAAAAAAAAAAAAAAAACATTTGAAATGAGAGCTGAGAGAATAACCTGCAGTTCTTCATTTTCTCTATTCCATTGACCAGAATGAAGAAAAATAGTATTTGCAGTTTTTAAGTTGATTGGAAGTAAGGTTTTGCTTGTAGGGAGCTGATTAGAGGGGGAAAGAATCTTCTATTGTTGGGCTGGGGAAAGCTTGTAGCATGGTGAAATTCAAATCCAATGAGAAGTATGCTGGAATGTCAGCTATGCCACATTATAATGAAACTATGAACAAATCATTTAATTATTTGAAGATAAAATATTTATCATTTTTAAATTTTTTAAATTTTTTAAAAATATTTTATTTTATTTTATTTGATAATAACTTTATATTGACAGAATCCATGCCAGGGTAATTTTTTTACAACATTATTCCTTGCACTCGTTTCTGTTCCGATTTTCCCCCTCCCTCCCTCCACCCCCTCCCCTAGATGGCAAGCAGTCCTATATATGTTAGATATGTTGCAGTATATCCTAGATACAATATATGTTTGCAGAACTGAACAGTTCTCTTGTTGCACAGGGAGAATTGGATTCAGAAGGTAAAAATAACCCAGGAAGAAAAACAAAAATGCAGATAGTTCACATTCGTTTCCCAGTGTTCTTTCTTTGGGTGTAGCTGCTTCTGTCCATCCTTGATCAATTGAAACTCAGTTAGGTCTCTTTGTCAAAGAAATCCACTTCCATCAGAATACATCCTCATACAATATCGTTGTCGAAGTGTATAATGATCTCCTGGTTCTGCTCATTTCACTTAGCATCAGTTCATATAAGTCTTGCCAAGCCTCTCTGTATTCATCCTGCTGGTCATTTCTTACAGAACAATAATATTCCATAACATTCATATACCACAATTTACCCAGCCATTCTCCAATTGATGGGCATCCATTCAATTTCCAGTTTCTAGCCACTACAAACAGGGCTGCCACAAACATTTTGGCATATACAGGTCCCTTTCCCTTCTTTAGTATCTCTTTGGGGTATAAGCCCAGTAGTAGCACTGCTGCATCAAAGGGTATGCACAGTTTGATAACTTTTGGGGCATAATTCCAGATTGCTCTCCAGAATGGTTGGATTCGTTCACAGCTCCACCAACAATGCATCAGTGTCCCAGTTTCCCCGCATCCCCTCCAACATTCATCATTATTTTTTCCTGTCATCTTAGCCAATCTGACAGGGGTGTAGTGGTATCTCAGAATTGTCTTGATTTGTATTTCTCTGATCAATAATGATTTGTAAAATATTTATCATTAACATTAGCAAAGTGCTGTAGAAATAGAGTTAGGTGCCATCTAACTGCACATGAAAGTGTTTTCTTTGCAACTTATGGTCTAGAGTTGCCTACAGAAATATCCACTCTCCATTCTCTGTCATGGTCATTTTGCTAACAAAGACAGTAAATAAACTTACTGTATAATTCAAGTAGCAGGTAAAAGACTCTACCTTCTTATAATGATTAGCTACCACCGTAACTTTGACTTACCTTACTTTCTAACATGACAAATGTCATTTCTGTTGGGGGACAATTACTTATGATAACAATATTTTCATATCATAATCAGATACTTCTGGCTTATGATCCGATGCCTAGTAATGATAATGAGAATTTATCCTTCTTATTCATATTTTGTCATTTCTTGTGTAGCAGATATGAGCCTGTAAATTTTCATTCCTTCCTTAGGGTCCTAAGTTACCAAAATAATGGCCTCATAATTATTGGCTGCAAAACTAGAACATCAGTAATTTAAAACAAATTCATTTATGGACACAAGCATTTTCATAATATGGTAGAATAAAAGATGATTGCCCATAAGACTGCAAATCTATTATGTACAACTTGTTGTTGCTTTTAAATTTATAATAAAGTTATCAAGTAACTTTCAAAAAAAGAAATCAGTGTCTGATCCTTGTTGCAGAAGGGTAGGAGAGTAGAGCAGGGGATAATATGTTGGCAATCTTTTTTATTATTGTCATTATTATAGCTTTTTATTTATAAAACATATGCATGGGTAATTTTCCGACATTGACCCTTGCAAAACCTTGGTTCAACTTTTCCCCTAAAATTAGTTTAGGCAGTATTGTCATCTTTATCATATTCACTTGACTTAACCAAGAGCACTTAATATTTTTCCAATTGTTTATATATGACTTTATTTGTGTGGAAAGTGTTTTGTAATTTTGCTCATAAAGTTTCTGATTTTCCCTTGGCAGATAGATTCCTAAATATTTTATACAATCAGTAGTTACTTTAAATGGAATTTCTCTTTGTAACTTTAACTGTTGGGTTTTGTTAGTGATATATAAGAATGCTGATGACTTATGTGGGTTTATTTTGTATCCTGTAACTTTGCTAAAGGTGTGGATTATTTCTAATAACTTTTTAGTAGAGTCTCTGGGGTTCTCTAAGTATACCATCATATCATCAGTAAAGAGTGATAATTTGGTTTCCTCATTGCCTATTCTTATTATTTTAATCTCTTTCTCAACTCTTATTGCCAAAGCTAGCATTTCTAATACAATATTAAATAGTAATGGTGATAGTGGGCAACTTTGTTTCACTCCTGATCTTATTGGGAATGGTTGTAATTTGTCCCCATTACATATGATGCTTACTGTTGGTTTTAAATAGATGCTACTGATTATTTTAAGGAAAAGTCCATTTATTCCTATATTCTCAAGAGTTTTTAATAGGAATGGATGTTGGATTTTATCAAATGCTTTTTCTGCATCTATTGAAATGATCATATGGTTTTTATTAATTTGGTTATTAATATGACCAATTATACTGTTTTCCTAATATTGAACCAGCCCTGCATTCCTCGTATAAATCCTACTTGGTCATAGTGTATTATCCTGGGGATGATTTCCTGTAATCTTTTTGCTAATATTTGATTTAAGATTTTAGCATCAATATTCATTACGGAGATTGGTTGATAATTTTCTTTCTCTGTTTTCAGCCTACCTGGTTTAGATATCAGTACCATATCTGTGTCATAAAAAGAATTTGGTAGGTTTTCTTCATTCCCTATTTTTTCAAATAACTTATATAGCATTGGGGCTAATTGTTCTTTAAATGTTTGGTAGAACTCACATGTAAATCCATCTGGTGCTGGGGATTTTTTCTTAGGGGGTTGATTAATAGCTTGTTCTATTTCTTTTTCTGAAATGGGACT
Organism: Antechinus stuartii; assembly: GCA_016696395.1. Taxonomy (NCBI): domain Eukaryota; kingdom Metazoa; phylum Chordata; class Mammalia; order Dasyuromorphia; family Dasyuridae; genus Antechinus; species Antechinus stuartii. The sequence continues at coordinate 5,674,319 of MU177191.1, forward strand.
ATTTAAGCAATTTACTTCCTTCTCTGTTAATCTGGGCAGCCTATATTTTTGAAGTTATTCATCCATTTCACTTAGGTTATCAAATTTATTATTATAATGCTGGGCAAAATAACCTTTAATTATTGCTCTAATTTCTTCTTCATTAGTGGAAAGTTCTCCCTTTTCATTTTTAAGCTAACAATTTGATTTTCCTCTTTCCTTTTTCTAATCAAATTTACCAAAGGTTTATCTATTTTGTTGCTTTTTTCATAAAACCAAATCTTAGTTTTATTTATTAATTCAATAGTTTTTCACTTTCAATTTTATTATTCTCTCCTTTTATTTTTAGAATTTTAAGTTTAGTATTTGATTGCAGGGTTTAAATTTCCACTCTTTCTAGCTTTTTTAGTTGCAAGCCTAATTCATTGATCTCTTCTTTCTCTATTTTGTGCAAGTAAGCCTTTAAAGATGGCGGAGAGGAGGCACACAGCTGTGTAAGCCCCGCGTTTTTCTCTCAGAATCCATTTCATTACAAGCCTCTGAATTAAGGCTTGACTGAAAAAAAAAAACCACAAATAGCTACCAAGAGAAGACATCCATGAAATTCGCAAGGAAAGGTCTGTTTTTGCTCGAGGGCGGGGACGGTTTTAGATGGGGAGCAGGCTGAGGGCAGGCAGCAGCAGCGAGAGTATGGGAGGCAGCTCACAGCCAAGCAGACCGGAGAGGGGGTGGGGTGTAATCTCAGCAGTCTCTGCAGGGGGAGCTTTGCTACAGGATTGAATACGTTGCCCTGGCAGCAAGCCAGCAGCCCAGCAGAGAAGCTAAAAACACCGGGGGGTGGAGGGGTGGGGGGGTGTGAAGAATACAACCCCAAACAGCTGGAGTCTCTCGGGACCTGGCCACCCCTCCCCCACAGTGTTTCAGCATGCTCTCGGAGTCTCAGAGCGCAGGCGCAGCACAGTTCTGCTAGTGCCTCGCTGCTGCCCCCACAGTCTGTAGAGGAAGCTCGGTAATGCCACCCAGCCCCTCCCCCCAAAAAACAGATTCCATTTAGGGGTTTTTTCTTTTTTTCTTTTTGCTAGTTTGTCTTTGATTCTTCTCTGACAAAATGAGCAAAAAATTGAAAAGGACCTTAACCCTTGACAGTTTCTATACAGATAGAGAGCAGACTCTAAACCCTGAGGAGACTAAAAACAGACTGTCTCCAGGTGAATCCCCAAAGGAGGAGATCATCTGTTCCTCAGCATAGATGAACCTCATAGAAGAAATTAAAAAGGCTCTCACAAGAGAGCTAGAAGAAAAATGGGAAAAGGAGAGGGAGGCTTGGCAAGAGAGTCTGGAGAAGTCATCCCACTCATTTAAAGACAGAGTGGATAAAGAAATAAAATCCTTGAAAAATAGGATTAGTGAACTGGAAACAGAAAACAGCTCTCTAAAAAACAAAATTGGCGAAATGGAAAAAAATTCCATAGAACAAAAGAACTCAATTGGACAATTAGAAAAAGATGTTTAAAAAGTGAGTGAAGAAAATACTTCATTGAAAATCAGAATTGAACAAATGGAATTGAATGACTCGAGGAGACAAGAAGAATCAGTCAAGCAAATCCAAAAAAATCAAACAATGGAAAAGAATGTGAAATACCTTCTGGGGAAGTCAACAGACTTGGAAAACAGATCCAGGAGAGACAATCTGAGAATCATTGGACTTCCAGAAAAGTATGATGAAAAAAAGAGCCTGGACACAATTTTCCAGGAAATTATCAAAGAGAACTGCCCAGAAGTCATAGAAACAGAGGGTAAAATAGACATTG
>MU177191.1:5736108-5777259 GCA_016696395.1 Antechinus stuartii
GGAGAGCAATTTGGAACTATGCTCAAAAAGTTATCAAACTGTGCATACCCTTTGATCCAGCAGTGTCTCTACTGGGCTTATACCCCAAAGAGATACTAAAGAAGGGAAATGGACCTGTATGTGCCAAAATGTTTGTGGCAGCCCTGTTTGTAGTGGCTAGAAGCTGGAAACTGAGTGGATGCCCATCAATTGGAGAATGGTTGAGTAAATTGTGGTATATGAATGTTATGGAATATTATTGTTCTGTAAGGAATGACCAGCAGGATGAATACAGAGAGGACTGGCGAGACTTACATGAACTGATGCTAAGTGAAATGAGCAGAACCAGATTATTATATACCTCAACAATGATACTGTATGAGGATGTATTCTGATGGAAGTGGATCTCTTCGATAAAGAGAGCTAATTCAGTTTCAATTGATCAAAGATGGGCAGAAGCAGCTACACCCAAAGAAAGAACACTGGGAGATGAATATAAACTGCTTGCATTTAAAAAAAAAACATATACAATGATCTCCTGGTTCTACTCATTTCACTTAGCGTCAGTTCATGTAAGTCTCTCCAGGCCTTTCTGAAATCATTCTGCTTATCTTTTCTTACAGAACAATACTATTCCATAACATTCGTATACCATAATTTATTCAGCCAGTCTCCAAGTGATGGGCATCCACTCAGTTTCCACTTTCTTGCCACTACAAAAAGGGCTGCCACAAACATTTTTGCACATGTGGATCCTTTTTCCTCCTGTAAGATCTCTTTGGGATATAAGCCCAGTGGAAACGCATCTGGGTCAAAGTGGTTGCACAGTTTAAGTAGCAATTCATTCCAATACTATATAAACTATTTAGAGAAATAGGTGGAGTTCTAGCAAATTCTTTTAAATGATACAAATATGATTTTTATACTTAAACCAGGAAGAGCCAAAACAGAGAAAGAAAACTATAAACTAAATCCCCTTATAAATATTGATACAAAAATTTAAATATAGTACCAGCAAGGAAATTACAGAATATATTACCAGCATCATACAGTATGATCAGGTGGATTTAGATAAATAATGTAGGGCTGGTTCAATACCATATAAATAACAAAACCAACAGAAATTATATGATTATCTTAATAGATGGAGAAAAAAGTTTTGACAAAATACAGCACCCATTTCTATTATCAAAAACATTAGAAATCACAAGAATAAATGGAACTTACCTTAAAATGATGAAATAATATTTATATAAAACCATCAGCAGGCATTATGTATAAAAGATAAAGAAGAAGCCTTGTTACTAAGGGATGAAGTAAAGATGCCTATTATACTTGATATTATTATTCAATGTTGTACTAGAAATGTTAGCTAGAGCAATAATAGAAGAAAGTGAAATTGAAGTTATTAGAATTGATAATGAGGAAACAAATTACAAAATCTTTTGTTCCAGTTTTTCCCCTTCTTACCCCCATCCCCTCCCCCAGATGGCAGGTAGACCAATACATGTTAAATATGTTAAAGTATATGTTAAGTACAATATATGTCTACATGCCCATACAGTTATTTTGCTGCACAAGAAGAATTGGACTTTGAAATAATGTACAATTAGCCTGTGAAGGAAATAAAAAATGCAGGTGGACAAAAATAGAGCGATTGGGAATTCTATGTAGTAGTTCACACTCATTTCCCAGAGTTCTTTTGCTGGGTGTAGCTGGCTCAATTCATTACTGCTCTATTGGAATTGATTTGTTTCATCTCATTGTCGAAGAGGGCCATGTCCATCAGAATTGATCATCATATAGTATTGCTGTTGAAGTATATAATGATCTCCTGGTCCTGCTCATTTCACTCAGCATCAGTTCATATAAGCTATCACTCTTTACAGATGATATGATGGTATACATAAAGCATCCTAGAGAATTAACTAAAAACTACTTTTAAATGATTAATAATTTTAGTAAAGTTGTAGGATAATTTTTTATTTTAAAATTTTATTTATTTTTTAATACACATTGCTTTATGAGAGAGAAAAATCAGAGCAAAGGGGAAAAAACTATGGGAGAGGTTAAAAAAAAAAAAAAAACCAAACAGAAAAAAGAAGTGAGCATAGTATGTGTTGATTTATATTTAATCTCCATAGTTCCTTTTCTGGCTGCAGATGGCATTTTCTGCCCAAAGCCTATTGGAATTGTTTTGGATTACTGATCCATTGAGTAGAACCAAGTTTTTCATAGCTGATCATCACATTCTGGTTGTTTTTGTATACATTGTATTCCTGGTTCTTCTTGCTTCGCTCAGAATCAATTTTTGTGTACATTTTTGCAGGCCTTTCTAAAAAATCAGCTTATTCATCATTTTTAGAGAACAACAATAATATTCATTATCTTCCTATACCTCAATTCATTTCATCAATCTCCAATTGGTGGGCATCTATTCATTTTCCAATTTTTTACTACCAGAAAAAGAACTGCTACAAACATTTTTGCATATGTGCATCCTTTTCACTTCTTGATTATTTCTTTGGTTTACAGTTCAGTAGAGACACTGCTGGATCAAAGAGTATGCAAGTTTGATAGCCCTTTGAGCATAGTTCCAAATTGCTCTCTAGAATGGTCGGATAATTTCACAATTTCGCCAACAACTCATGTGTCCCGGTTTTCCCATATCCCCTCCAACATTATCTTTTCCTGTCATCTTGCCAATCTGAGAGGTGTGAGATGATACCTCAAAACTGTTTTAATTTGCATTTCTCCAACCATATGACTACAGATGGCTTTAATTTTGTCATCTGAAAATCATCTGTTCATATCCTTTGACCATTTATCAACTGGGGAATGACTTGTATTCTTATAGATTTGACACAGTTCTTTATAATTTATATATAAATTGGACACAGTTCAAGAATTTGACAGGTCTTTATATATTTTAGAAATGAGAACTTTATCAGAAACACTGGCTGTAGAGATTTTTTCCCAGCTTTGTACTTCCATTTTAATCTCATTTCTGTTGGTTTTGTTTGTGCAAAACTCTTTAAATTTATTGTAATCAAAGTTGTCCCTTTTGCCTTCCATAATGTTCTATAGTTCTTCTTTCATCATACATTCCTCCCTTATCCAAAGATCTGATAGCTAAATTATCCCTTGTTCTTCTAACTTGTTTATGGTATCATCCTTTATGCCCAAATCATGTACTCATTTTGACCTTATTTTGGTATGGGGTGTGAGATGTAGGTCTAAACGAGTTTCTGACATATTATTTTCCAGTTTTTCCAGCAATTTTTTTGTGAAATACTGAGTTCTTATTTCAGAAGCTGTAGTTCAACATTCATCAAATATTAGATTACTATAGGCCTTGATTATTATGTTGTGTGAATCTAGTCTATTCCACTGATCCACCACTCTATTTCTTAACCAATACCAAATGGTTTTGATTGCTGCTTTATAATGTAGTTTTAGGTTTGGTATTGCTAAGCCATCATCCTTTGTATTTTTTTCATTAATTCCCTTGATATTCTTGACTTTTTGATCTTCCAAATGAATTTTGTTATTGTTTTTTCTAGTTCTGTAAAATATTTTTTGGCAATTCGATTGGTAAGGAACTGAACAAGTAGACCAAGTTAGGCAGAATTATCATTTTTATTATATTAGCTCTACCTACCCATGAGCAATTGATATTTTTCCAGTTGTTTAGATCTGACTTTATTTGTGTGAGAAGTGTTTTATAGTTGTGTTCATATAGTTCTTAGGTTTATCTTGGCAAGTAGACTCCCAAATATTTGATTTTGTCTACAGTTATTTTAAATAGAACTTCTCTTTCTCTCTCTGGCTGATGGGCTTTGTAAGTAATACATAGAAATGCTGATGACTTGTGTGGTTTTATTTTGTATCCTGCAACTTTACTAAAGCTGTGAATTGTTTTAAATAGGTTTTTCGATGATTTTCTAGGATTCTCTAAGTATATCATCATATCATCTGCAAAGACTGATAGTTTTATTTCTTCATTGCCTATTCTAATTCCTTTAATTTCTTTTTTCTTTTCTTATTGCTAAAACCAACATTTCTAGTACAATGTTGAATAGTGGTGATAATGGGCATCTTTGTTTCAAACCCTGATCTTATTAGGAATACATCCAGGTTCTATCCATTACAAATAATGCTTGCTGTTGGTTTTAGATAGATACTGCTTATTATTTTAAAGAAAGCTCCTTTATCCCTATGCTCTCTAGTGTTTTTAATGGGAATGAGTGCTGTATTTTGTCAGAAGCTTTTTCTGCATCTTTTGAGATTACCATATGAGTTCTGTTGCTTTTGTTATTGATGTGGTTTATTATGGTAATAGTTTTCCTGATATTGAACCAGCCCTGAATTACTGGTATAAATTCCACTTGGTCATAGTGTATTATCTTGCTGATAAATTGCTGTAATCTCTTTGCTAACGTTTTATTAAATTTTTTGTATCAATATTCATTAGGAAGATTGGTCTGTAATTTTTTTCTCTGTTTTGCTCTTCCTGGTTTAGATAACAGTACCATATTTGTGTCATAGAAGAATTTGGCAGCACTCCTTCTTTATCTATTTTCCAAATAGTTTACATAGTATTGGAGTAAATTGTTTAAATGTTTGGTAGAATTTACTTGTGAATCCATCCTGGCCTAGAGATTTTTTCTTAGGGAATTCATTAATGTCTTGCTCAATTGCTTTTTTTAAAAATGGGACTATTTAAGTAATTTATTTCCTCTTCTGTTATAGGATGCAAAATTAACCCACAGAAATCATCATCATTTCTATATATTGCCAACTAAGTCCAATATCAAGAGATAGAAAAATTCCCTTGTCACTGTAGACAATATAAAACACTTAAGAGTCTACCTGCCCAGATAAACTCAGGAACGATATGAACAGTTACAAAACACTTTTCACAGAGTCAGATTTTTTGAAAAAAAAATGAAGAAATGTTAATTACTCATAAGTAAGCTGAGCCAATATGAAACACGACAATTATATCTAAATTAATTGACTTATTTAGTGGTGCCAGACCAATCAAACTACCAAAAATTATTTCATAAAACTCAAAAATAGAATAACAAAATTCATCTAGAAGAACAAAAGGTCAAAAATATCAAGGAAATTAATGAAAAAAAATGCAAAGGAAGATGATCTAGCCATCCCAGACCTAAAACTATATGATGAAGCAGAAATCATCAAAACTTTCTCCTCTTGGCTAAGAAATAGACTAACACAAGATACAGTAAATGTCTATAATAATCCACTGTTTGATATACTCTAAAACTCAAGCTTCTAGGATAAGAACTAACTATTTGACTAAAACTGGTAAAACTGAAAAAAGAGTTTGGCAGTAATGAGGCATAGATTAACATTTCACCTGCTGTACCAACATTTCTAAATGGGTATACTATTTAGATATAAAGGAAGATACCATGCAAATTAACAGGGCAACAAATTGTTTACCTGTCAGATCTGTGGAAAAGGGAAGAATTTATTCATTTAATTTTATTTATAAAGCTTTTTATTTTCAAAACACATACATAGATAATTTTCAACATTCACCCTTGTAAAACCTTGTGTTCCAAATGTTTTCTCCCTTCTTTCCCCATCCTGTCTTCTAGATGGCAAGTCAACCAATATATGTTAACCATGTGCAAGTATTCTATATATATTTCTACAATTATGCTGCATAAGAAAAATCAAATAAAAAATGAGAAAGAAAACAAAATGAAGCAAACAACAAGAAAAAAGTGAAAATACTATATTGTGATCCACATTCAGTCCCCCCAGTTCTCTCTCTGGATGCAGATGGCTCTCTCCATCACAAGATCATTGGAACTGGCCTGAATCACCTCAATGCTGAAAAGAGCCAAGTCCATCAGAATTAATCATTGTATAACCTTCTTGCTGTGTACAATGTTCTCTTGGTTCAACTCATTTCATTTAGCATCAGTTCATATAGTTCTCTCCAGGCCTTTCTGAAATCATCCTGCTGATCATTTCTTGTAGAACAATAACATTCCATAACATTCATACACCATAACTTATTCAGCTATTCCCCAACTGATGGATATCCACTCAGTTTCCAGTTTCTTGCCATTTACAAAAAGGGCTGCTATAAACATTTTTGCACATGTGGTTCCTTTTCCCTATTTTATGCTCTCTTTAGTATACAGGCTCAGGTAGAGACATTGCTGGATCAAAAGGTATGTACAGTTTGATAGCCCTTTGGACATAGTTCCAAATTGTTCTCCAGAATGGTTGGATCAATTCATAACTCCAGCAACAATGTATCAGAGTTCCAGTTTTCCCACATTCCCTCCAACATTCATCATTATCTTTTCCTATCATCTTAGCCAATCTGAGAAATGTATAGTGGTAATTCAGAGCTGTCTTAATTTTAATTTGTCTGATCAGTAGTGATTTACAGCATTTTAAAATATGACTAGAAATGCTTTTAATTTCTTTATCTGAAAATTGCATGTTCATATCCTTTAACCATTTATCAGTTGGATAATGGCTTATATTCTTATAAATTTGAGTCAATTCTCTATATATTTTAGAAATGAGGCTTTTATCAGAACCCTTGGTTGTAAAAAAATTTCCAGTTTACTGCTAAATGGATGAATTTATGAGCAAACAAAATACGGAGCATTACAAAACATAAAATGGATGATTCTGATTACATTAAATTAAAAAAAAGTTTTAGCATAAACAAAACTAATATAACCAACATTAGAAGAAGATATATAGAAAACAATTTTTACAGCAAGTGTCTCTGATAAAGGCCTCATTTATGAAATATATAGAGAACTGAGTTAAATTTAAAAAGAATATGTCATTCTGCACTTGTTAAATGATCAAAGGATACATGCAGACTATTTTTAGATAATGAAATCAAAGCTACCTCTAATTGTATGAAAAATTGCTCTAAATCACTACTATTTAGACAAACACACATTAAAACAACTTCAAGGTACATCTATCATATTAGCTAATATAACAAAAAAGGAAAAGGACAAATGTTAGCAGCAATGTAGGAAAACTGGCACACTGATGCATTGTTGATGGATTGGTGAACTGTTCCAGTTATTCTGGAAAACAATTTGAAACTATGCTTAAGAGCAAACCAATTGTGCATACCCCACTACTAGGTCTATTTCCATAAAAGATCATATAAAAAGAGAAAAGGAGCTTATGTACAAAAATATTTATAGCAACACTTTATTGTGATGGCAAAGAATTGGAAATTTAGGGGATGCTCTCAGTTGGGAAATGGTTGAACAAATCATGGCATATGAATATAATGAAATACTATTGTGTTCTAACAAATGACAAATTAGGTGGATTTCAGAAAAAGCTGGATAGGCTTATATGAATTGATCTAAAGTGAATTGAGCAGATCCAGAATATTGTGCATAGTAACAGAAACATTTTATGATGATCAATTATCATTAATTTAACTCATATGATCGGTATAGAGCTTTGAGACAATTCCAACACTGGTGATGAAAAATTTTCTCCACCACCAGAGAAAGAAGTGAGGAAGTATGAATGGAGATTCAAGCATTATATTTTCTCTTTTTGGTGCTTTTTTTCCTTTGTTCTATTTTTTCTTTTCTAACATACCTAATATGGAAATTTCTTTTATACAATTGCACATATATAGCCTATATCAAATTGCTTACTTTTTTAGAGAAGGAGTGGAGAGGAAGTTGGGAAAAATTTTGGAACTCATAAATTTGTAAACATGACTGAAAATTGTATTTATATATAACTGGAAAAAATACTAATCATCTAAACTCAAGATAAACATAGCATTATTATATGATTATACATTTTCTTGTTTTTTAATTAATGTGCTTTATTATATTTGCAATTTTCTTAATATTGAACCAGACTAGGATTCCATATAACTGCAACCTGGCTACAGTAATATCTTTGTAATTTGTTCTGGTAGTTATTCTGTATTTGTGCACTGATATTCATCAGAGAAAATGGTCTATCATTCTTTGTTTCACTTTTCTTGCCCTGGTTTTTGATACTTAAATTTGTTTTTTTCTCACAGGAGTATACCTAATTTAAGAAATAATTCATGTAAAACTGAAATTAGTTTTTCTTTAAAGATTGGCTAGAATTCACTTGTTAATCTATTTGCTTCTTGAATTCCTTCTTTCCCTTTCCCAACCTTTGTGAGTTCATTTAGTTTGTTCAATTTTTTTTTTTTGTTTTGTTTTGTTAATCTGGGTACTTTATGTTTTTGTAAATATATATCCATTTATCAATTTTGGTGAACTAAAACTGGGCAAAAGAGTTATTACTAATACTTTTCTTTATTTCATCTACCTCAGGTCTCTCCCCATGCTAATTCATCCTCCATTAAGCCACCAATGATCATCCTAAAGCACAGGTCTGATTATATCAACCTGGCGTCTCCTAACCACTGGCCTCCTCTGCCTCATATACACACATACACTTATAAATTTCAATGACTCCCTATTGCCTTCAGGATCAAACACAAAATCCTTTGTTTGGCATTTATAAATTCACCCCTACTACCTTTCCATTCTTCTTACACCTTACTCTCTTTCATATATTCTTCAGTGACATTGTTCTCCTGACTTCCACCACCAAGACATTCTATTTTTGGCTTTGAGCATTTTGTCTCACTTTCTTCCATGCCTAAAATGTTCTCCCTCCCCATCTTTGCTTCTTAGCTTCTCTGGCTTCCTTCAAGTTTCATCTAAAATTCAATATTTTACAGGAACTATTCTGAATTCTTTTCTTCTGTTAATTATTTCCTATTCATCCTATAGATGGCTTGTTTGTTATTATCTCCTTTTCCCCTCAGACTGTGAGCCTCTTGGGGGCAGGAGCTATATTTTGTCCCTATATATTAGACACTTTTTAAAAGTTAATTGACTGATCTTAATCCTTTTTTCTATTAAAAAGATCCTAGAATTTTTGTTAATATTTTTAAATGTATAAAATAATTTTTGAATGGTGTGGCACTGAGTAAGTAAAGTAACAGGTAGAATTGTCCTTTTTTATTATATTGGCTTGGCCTATCCATGAGCAACAAATATTTTTCTAACTTTTTAGGGCTACCTGGATGTTCTTTAAAAGGGAATCAATAGTTGGTTTTCTCTTTTTTGCCCAAATTTTGTTCATTTCTTCTTTTATTTTCAGAAGTTTTTTTTATGAGCAGTTATTTCTCCTATTTGTTTCTTTTCCAGGTTTTTTCTTTTAAGTTTTTCAGTTTTTTTATTCATCAATGTATTTGAAAAGATAAATTGTTTATAAGGATTGCTTTGCCAGAATTCTGAAAATTTTGGTATGTTTTGTCATTTAATCAGTTTATGCTAAGAGATGATATCTTCTTTTTCTGATTTGTCCTATATATTTCTTATTTTCAGCTCTTGGCATAATCATGTCCTCTTTCTGTGGTGTTGACCTGGGCTTAGGTTTTGCACATTCAGCTGAAAGGATCTGCCAGCAGCTCAAGCTCTGTCCACTTCCAGCCCCCAGATCTTCTGCCTGCTTGATCCCTCTTGGTAGTCCTCTATGTGTGTGGATGGTTTTATTTTTCATTCTTGCCATCCAGTCTGATGGGTGGGAGATGGAATTTATAAGTCACTTTAATTCATATTTCTCTAATTATTAGTAACGAGCATTTTATAATATGGTTGTTGTTTGATGGGATTTTTTCCTTTGAAGCCAATCTCTTCTTCATAACTTTTGGCTATTTATCTAATGGAAAATGGTTTTTAGACTGATGGATTTGAATCAATTACATATATATATATATATATATATATATATATATATATACACACGTATATGTGTGTGTGTATCCATTAATAGAGAAATTTGCTACAAATTTTTTCCATTAATCTGTTTCCCTTCTAATTTTATTTGTATTAGATTTATTTCTGCAAAAGCCTTTTCAATTTTATTCAATCAAAAATTTTAATTTTGTTTTCTGTGAACATTTGTATAGCCTTTCTTCACGTTTAAAAAAATGCTTTTCTTGTTATTCTTGAAAACTTGTCTTTTATGTGAATTTTTGTTAATATTTTTAAATGTATAAAATAATTTACAGGTAGTTTGAATGGTGTGGCACTGAATAAGTAAAGTAACAGGTAGAATTGTCCTTTTTTTATTATATTGGCTTGGCCTATCCATGAGCAACAAATATTTTTCTAACTTTTTAGGGCTATCTTTATGTAAAAAGTGTTTTGTTTTGTAATTGAGTTCATATAGTTACTAGGTTTGTCTTGCAAATATACTTCCAAATATTTTGAATTGAATTATTATTTTAAGTGGTATTTCTATTTCTATTTATTCCTGCTGATTTTTTAGGTGTTGTGTGAGGGAGTAAAATATAGAAATGCTTATGATTTATGTGGATTTATTTTGTATTCTGAAACATTGCTAAAGTTGTTCATTGTTTCAACTAGTTTTTGAGTTGATTATCTCAGATTCTCTGAGTGTACCATCAGATCTTCCACAAAGAATGATAGTTTAGTTTTTCTCATCAACTACACCTATTTAATTTCTTTTTATTGTCTGCTGTATCTGGCATATATAATATAATATTGAATGATAGTGATGATAATGGATCTGCTTGCTTCACCTCTGATCTTATTGGGCATGCTTCTAGCTTTTCCCAATTAAATACAATGCTTGCTGATGGTTTTAGATAAATGCTACTTATTATTTTAAGGAAAACTACATTTATTCTATGATCTCTAGTGTTTTTAATAGAAATGTGTGTTGTATTTTTTTTAAAATGCTTTTTCTGTATCTATTGAAATATTCAGATGACTTCTGTTTGTTTGGTTCTTTATGTGATAAATATGTATGTATCTATCTGCTTCAAATGTGTTTTAAGTAAACAACATATTGTTGGATTCTGGTTTTTAATCCACTCTTCTATCTATTTACATTTTATGGGAGAGTTCATCAAATCCCTATTCACAGTTAAGATTACTTACCTCATCTGTTAATCTGGGCATTCTATTTTTGGAATATTTTATATTTTTATGTAAAATTATATTTATACATTTTAATTTTATATTTTTATAATATAGATAAGTTAGGATCACCTCTGGTTATCTTTGAGCTAGGGGCCAGGTGAACCTCCTTCCCAGGACCTTCTAGCTTTGGGGGGGCACGAGACCTTCCCACTTCCCCTAGTCCAACCCTATGCGGGTCCTCACTCACATGGGAGTTTTTTTGACCTCTCTGAATAGGTGGAAGAGCTCTGCATCCTGTGCCCCTTTCACTTCCACAATGAGTTCACCCAGAGTGGTGAGATGGGCTTCCAAAGCTTTTTTCGGTGAAACAAATGAGCTAAAAACTGCACTGAAATATCACCCGATGAGTGCCAATGTCAGGCTCTTGCTTCACCAAATATAGTCACCTCTTCAAAACTGGCTACAAAATGTTTGATATTGAAAGCAGAAATTATTAATTCAAAGAGTATGTGGAGAAAGAAACCTGAAGGAGTTTTTAAAGATAATGATGGAATATATGATCCTGATTGTGATGTACATGGTTACTTTAAACCTCACCAATGTAATGGCACTGCTCTTTGTTAATGTGTGAATATAACTGGAGTAAGAATAGATAAGGATATTGAAAGATCATACGGTAAACTAATAAGAACATATTGGATTGGCATTGAAGTGAAACACAAAACAAGAGAAAAGCCTTTTTAATAATATTATCTTTTAAAATATCCTCAAGCAAAAATTTGAGCATAGTTATCAACTGAACCAGAAATACATCAAAAGAATTATGTATGAGGATGATGTTATCACTATTGAACTGATGCAGAATGATACCAGGAAGAATCTTAATGATAATGACATGGACATAGCTGATGTGGCTTATTATTTTGAGAAAGATATAAAAGGGGAATCTCTCTTTTATTCCAGTAAACTTAATCTTAAAATAAAAAGAGAAATGCTTAATCTGGATCCTACTCAAACTTTAATCTATTATCTGGATGAAAAACCACCTGAGTTTTTTATTATAGCTTTTTATTGACAGAACATATGCATGGGTAATTTTTCAACATTGTCCCTTGCACTCACTTCTGTTCCAACTTTTTCCCTCCTTCTCTCCATCCCTTCCCCTAAATGGCATGCAGTCTCATACATGTTAAACATGTTAAAATATATCTTAAATACAATATATGTGTACATATTTATAAAGTTCTCTTGTTGAACAAGAAAAATCAGATTTAAAAAGATAAAAATAACCTGGGAAGAAAATAAAAAATGCAAGCAGTCCACATTCATTTCCCAGTGTCTTTCTCTGGGTGGTTCTTCTGTTCATGACTGATCAACTGGAACTAAATTATATCTTCTCATTGTCGAAGATATCCACTTCCATAAGAATTGATCCTCATACAGTAATTTTGTTGAAGTGTATAATGGTCTCCTGGTCCTGCTCATTTCACTTCGCATCAGTTCATGTAAATCTCTCCAAACTTCTCTGTATTCATCTTGCTGATCATTTCCTACAGAACAATATTCCGTAACATTCATATACCACAATTTGTTCAGCCGTTTTCCAACTGATGGGCATCCATTCAATTTCCAGTTTCTAGCCACTACAAAAAGGGCTGCCACAAATATTTTGGCACATACAGGTCCCTTTCCCTTCTTTAATATCTCTTTGTGATATAAGCCCAATAGTATGACTGCTGGATCAAAGGGTATGCACAGTTTGATAATTTTTTGAGCATAGTTCCAAATTGTTCTCCAGAATGGTTGGATCTGTTCACAACTCCACCAACAATGTATCAGTGTCCCAGTTTTCCCACATCCTCTCCAACATTAGTTATTAAATTTTCCTGTCATCTTAGCCAATCTGACAGGTGTGTAGTGGTATCTCAGAATTGTCTTAATTTGCATTTCTCTGATCACTAGTGATTTTGAACACCCTTTCATATGAGTAGAAATAGTTTCAATTTCTTCATCTGAAAATTGTCTGTTCATATCCTTTGACCATTTATCAATTGGAGAATGGTTTGATTTCTTATAAATTAGAGTCAATTTTCTATATATTTTGGAAATGAGGTCTTTATCAGAACCTTTAACAGTAAAAATGTTTTCCCAATTTATTGCTTCCCTTCTAATCATGTCTGCATTAGTTTTGTTTGTACAAAAGCTTTTTAACTTGATATAATCAAAATTTTCTATGTTGTGATCAATAATGATCTCTAGTTCTTCTTTGGTCACAAATTCCTTCCTCTTCCACAAGGTCTGAAAGGTAAACTATCCTCCATTCTTCTAATTTATTTATAATCTTGTTCTTTATGCCTAATTCATGAACCCATTTTGATCTTATCGTGGTGTATGGTGTTAAGTGTGGGTCAATGCCTAGTTTCTGCCATACTAATTTCCAGTTTTCCCAGCAGTTTTTGTCAAATAGTGAATTCTTATCCCAAAGTTGGGGTCTTTGGGTTTGTGAAACACTAGATTGCTATAGTTATTGACTATTTTGTCCTGTGAACCTAACTTATTCCACTGATCAACTAGTCTATTTCTTAGCCAATACCAAATGGTTTTGGTGACCACTGCTTTATAATATAGTTTTAGATCAGGTACAGCTAGGCCACCTTCATTTGATTTTTTTCATTAGTTCCCTTGAAATTCTTGACCTTTTGTTCTTCCAGATGAATTTTGTTATTTTTTCTAGGTCATTAAAATAGTTTCTTTGGAGTCTAATTGGTATACCACTAAATAAATAGATTAGTTTAGGTAGTATTGACATCTTTATTATATTTGCTCAACCTATGCAAGAGCACTTAATATTTTTCCAATTGGTTGGATCTAACTTTATTTGTGTGGAAAGTGTTTTGTAGTTTTGCTCATATAGTTCCTGATTTTCCCTTGTCAGATAGATTCCCAAATATTTTATAGTATTGGTAGTTACTTTAAATGAAATTTCTCTTTGTAACTCTAACTATTGGATTTTGTTACTGATATATAAGAATGCTGATGACTTATGTAGGTTTATTTTGTATCCTGCAACTTTGCTAAAGGTGTAGATTATTTCTAATAGCTTTTTAGTAGAATCTCTGGGGTTCTCTAAGTATACCATGCTATCATCTGCAAAGAGTGATAATTTGGTTTCCTCATTATCTACTTTAATTCCTTTAATCTCTTTCTCAACTCTTTTTGCTGAAGCTAGCATTGCTAATACAACATTGAATAATAATGGTGATAGTGGGCAACCTTGTTTCCCTGATCTTACTGGGAAAGGTTCCAGTTTATCTCCATTACATATAATGCTTACTCATGGTTTTAAATAGATGCTACTGATTATTTTAAGGAAAAGTCCATTTATTCCTATGCTCTTTAGTGTTTTTAATAGGAACAGGTGTTGGATTTTATCAAATGCTTTTTCAGCATTTATTGAGATGATCATATGGTTTTTGTTAATTTGGATTTTTAATATAGTCAATCATGGTAATAGTTTTCCTAATATTGGACCAGCTCTGCATTCTTGGTATAAATCCTACTTGGTCATAGCGTATTATCCTGGGGATGATTTTCTGTAATCTTTTTGCTAATATCTTATTTAAGATTTTAGCATCAATATTCATTAGGGAGATTGGTCTATAATTTTCTTTCTCTGTTTTCAACCTACCTGGTTTAGGTATCAGTACCATGTCTGTGTCATAAAAGGAATTTGGTAAGACTCCTTCATTCCTATTTTTTCAAATAGTTTATATAGCATTGGAGTCAATTGTTCTTTAAATGTTTGCTAGAATTCACATGTAAATCCATCTGGTCCTGGGGATTTTTTCTTTTTCTTTCTTTCTTTTTTTTTTTTTTTTTCAAAATAACTTTTTATTGATAGAACTCATGCCAGGGTAATTTTTTATAACATTATCCCTTGCATTCACTTCTGTTCCAATTTTTCCCCTCCCTCCCTCCACCCCCTCCCCCAGATGGCAAGCAATCCTTTACATGTTGAATAGGTTACAGTATGTCCTGGATACAATATACGTGTGCAGAACCGAACAGTTTTCTTGTTGCACAGGGAGAATTGAATTCAGAAGGTATAAATAATCCGGGAAGAAAAACAAGAATGCAAGCAGTTTATATTCATCTCCCAGTGTTCTTTCTTTGGGTGTAGCTGCTTCTGCTGGGAATTTTTTCTTAGGGAGTTGATTAATAGCTTGTTCTATTTCTTTTTCTAAAATGGGACTGTTTAATCAATTTACTTTTTCCTCTGTTAATCTGAACATTTTTGAAGCTATTCTTCCATTTCATTTAAGTTATCAAATTTATTGGCATAAAGTTGAGCAAAGTAAGTCCTAATTATTGCGCTAATTTCTTCTTCATTAGTGGCAAGTTCTCCCTTTTCATTTTTAAGACTAACAATTTGATTTTCCCCTTTCCTTTTTCTAATCAAATTTACCAAGGGTTCATCTATTTTGTTGGGTTTTTTTTCATAGAACCAACTCTTAATTTTATTTATTAATTCAATAGTTTTTTTTTTTACTGTCACCTTTATTAATCTCTCCTTTTATTTTTAGAAATTTAAGTTTAGTGTTTGAGAGTTTTTAACTGAATTTTCAATGGAAGGACTAAAAGCTAGTGTTATTGGTGTCATAGTAGTTGTAGTTGTAGCACTTGTAGCTAGCATTGTTATGCTGGTTATGCCCAGCAAAAAAAGATGGGCAAAATACGAGAAAGCTGAAATAAAGGAGATAACTACCAAAATATGAAGATAACAAGAAGAAAAAAAATAAATATTGATATTGCCTGTGTGGTGATGGCAAAAAAAAAAAGATTAATAGGAACCACTATAATCTAGTGTTAAATCTAGGGTTAAAAAATGCAGAATGGTAAGGAGTGGGATTTATTTGCTACTCAAATTCCAACTAACCCCCAAATTTTGGCTATCCCTCTCAAAAATTTTGGCCACTACAAATTATTCAAATATACATTTTCTTACACAAAAACTAGACTACATAGGTTTAAGTAAATGCTTGTATGACATCAAATTCATGCTTTAAATATATTTCCATGATTCAATTTGAATTATACACTTCTATTTGTAAATGAAAGCTAGATTTCAGCAATATTTTTGTTTGTCTTGAATTTTCTTAAAGTTGGTTTTTATGAACTTTGAAATAAACAAGTCTTTCAAAATTGAAAAAATAAATCAATACATTGGTAAAGATTTTTAATGAGGAAGCCCAGGGAAAAAATGAAAAGCTATGGAATGAAAAGATTCTTTTAAAATGAAGATGAATAAACTATTTCCTATAGCACATTGACCAAGTAAGTCTGGCATTGATATCATTTGCCAAAATGTATCAAATTGCTTTAATATTGTAATTTTGACAGAGTTTGATACAGACTAACATTTGCTTTTAAATCACCTTTTGCTAAAACACACATATATATATATATGTTTTAAACATTTAAACAGGGAATTTAAAGAGAAGGAGTAAAAGCAAAAACCCAACGGGACCTTTGAACATAAAATAACAACATCCTCAAACATAGAATGACTAGGTGAGGAGTTACCACAGAGAAGAGAATGTTAGGGAATGGGAGAACTAGAAGTGTTAAGACTTTAGAAAGAGATAGGACCCTCAGATTTTAGATGATAACCAACATTTATTTATTTATTAAATAACTTTTTATTGATAGAACCCATGCCAGGGTAAGTTTTTACAGCACTATCCCTTGCATTTACTTCTGTTCCGATTTTTCCCCTCCCTCCCTCCACCCCCTTTCCTAGATGGCAAGCCATCCTTTACATGTTGAATAGGTTACAGTATATCCTAGATACAATATATGTGTGCAGAACCGAACAGTTTTCTTGGATAACCAACATTTATAAAGCATCTTAATACTGTTGGCAGAGAGGTGGCCAAGAAGATAGAGGGCCAGACCTGGAGTCAAGAAGACCTGCATTTAAATTTGGCCTCACACACTCAATAGATTGTGACCCTGGTCAAGTCACTTAATACTTTTGCCCCGATTTCCACATCTGTCAAATGAGCTGGAGAAGAAAATGATGAACCACTCCAGTCCATTTGCCAAGAAAAGCCCAAGTAGAGTCATGAAGCATCAGTCGTGACTGAAATAATTCAACAATCTGTCAAAATCCTTGACAAGTAGAATCACATTTTAATCTTAAAACAACTCTGTTAACTATCACCCACGTTTTATACAAGAAGGAACTGAGATAAAGAGAAAGTCAGTACATAGCTCAGAATAGCTAATTATAGTTAGTGGTTACACTTGAATTCAGGTCTTTCTGAATCCATATTCAGGTCTGTAAACCATGTGCCCCTGCTGATTTTGTGAGATGAGATGATTCCATATAGTGACTTTATCTCATCCCCAGGGTGAAGAATATGCTACAATGGAGGGTCCCAGTAGTCAGGAAGCCTTTGAAAGCAGGAAGTGCTATCTCTGAACTCCTTCTCAGTGATGGCTCAGACCAAGAGAAATTTGAAATTAACCAACAGACAAAGACATTCAGCACAGGACAGGCCCCTCAGGAAGGAGGAGGACCTGATCAAATTAACGGTGAACACATTTCTTTGGAGGCAAAGGCACCATGAAGCAGAGAATCTAATAATAAGAAATGTTTAAATAAGAGTACACAATCTTACATTAATTTTATTTAAGCATTTTATAGAAGAATTTAAGTATTTTAAAGAAGACCTAGAAACACCTTTTCCACAATTTTTATATCAACTGGCATTAAGCCTCAACACTCCAGCTGGTGCAGGAAATCCATTTTTTGACCCATTTACTCAAACAAGGTTTGGGCTCACCTAAGGCATTGCAATATTGAAGCTTCTGAACCAGGTGGCATTGGGGTAATTCCTTTATCTAGTGATAAAAAAAATCATTGATTCAGGGAGGCATATTTTGAAGACTCTTTTTGACACTTCACATTTATACCCCAAAGAAGGGGCATCTAGGAGATGCTATTTTTATCTATAGGAAATAGGATAAAAATCTGCACTCCAAAGGAGACTCACCTCTCCACACATGCATATGTTGTTCTAAGCCAAATTTCTACCAGACTGCTTTCTAGTTATCCCAATAGTATTTATCAAATAGAAACTAAATTCCCAAATAATTTATGTTTTCAGGTTTATCAACATGGGACATAAAAATCCATCGAATCTGTTCATTTATATTGTGATTTTTGACAGACTAATCACCACATATTTTATACACTTTTTCACTACTCAGTGAGTGAAGACTACTAGCTTTAAACCATTTCTTCATCTCTTCCAACTCCCATTTATGTGATTTCCCTCCCATTCACATGGAAGCTCATTGAAGGCAAGAACTGTCTTGTTTTTTGCAGTTCCTGGTACTTAGTAGACAAATTGTAAGTCTTCTTTTCTTTGTCTCTTTCTCTCTCAATCCCTCTCCTTCTCCTCTCTCTCTCTCTCTCTCTCTCTCTCTCTCTCTCTCTCTCTCTCTGTCTTTCTGTCTCTGTTCACTCTGTCTTTCTCTGTATCTCTCCTCCCTCTCCCCCTCTCAGTACACCCCCCTCCTTACTACTTGGACTCTTTGATCCAGTAAAATTGCCTTCCTTGATGCCCTTGGACTAGATGCTCCATCTCCCAAATCTAGTCATTTTCATTTGCTATCCCTTATGCCTGGAACTTTGTTGCTCCTCATCTCTACTTCCTAGCTTTCCTGGCTTCCTTCAAGTCCTAATCAAAATCCCATCTTCAACAAGGGACTATTTCTGCTTCATCTACCTTTGATTGCCCTTTACCCTCTGAATTATCTCTGTAATATCTTGTTTGTGTATACTTTCTTTTTTTGTTAATTCTCTCTCTGAAATTAGACTGTAAGATATTTGAGAGCAGGTAGCTTTCTTTGCATCTCAACCACTTAATCTGTGCTCGGCAAATAGTTGGTGGGTAATGAATGCTTGTTGATTGTCTTTCTGTCTATCTAATGTTCCTCATTCTCTCTCAGCCCCCAGATGTCATGTAATTGGTTGTCCAGTGTTCTTTTCATTTTGGACTACTATGCTTCCTTGAGGTCTTCATCCTGAATTCCTACCTTGGAAATACCCTCCCCTTCTGCTTGAATGTGTTCTCCCAGAACCTACATTGAAGAAGGGATTCAGACTAGCCATGGACTATTCTGCAGACTTCCATTTCTATAACAACCTATCTCTCTCTCCCCCCCCCCCCCCATTTCTATAGCTTTTCAACTTCCTTTTTTGTGCTGTCATCTCCCTTAGAAGGGACTGTTTTTTTCTACTTGCATTTATAATCCCATGATTAGCACACTTCTAACAGAATAGGAAGTACTTAATTAGAGCTTATTGATTGACTCATACAACCTCATTTTTTCCCACCTGGGAAATAGACTTCCAATTAGTTTCCCTGACTTAAGGAGGAATCTATAATCCACACACCTCCTTCAGCTCTTCAAAACATCCTAGATTTCATGTCTGCTTTTGTGAATTCCATGTCCAATAAATTGCCGTTCACCTGCCCCCTGCCTCCACTTTGAACTTTTGGAATAAAATACAAACTCTTTTTGTTATTGAATTTTATTTATAACCTGACTATAATCCATCTTTCTTGCCTTATCATGTATGATTTCCCTTCTGGGAGATCTATGGTCCAAACAAATTTGTCTTCTTATTGCCCTTCACCCATAATGCTTCCTCACTTTGATGCCTTTGCAAAGTCTGTTTCCTATGCCTGGAATGAATTACCTCCTCAGAGCTACAAGTTAGAACCTTAATTTCTTTCAGAGTTTCTTACTTGAGCTCCCTCTCTACTTGCCTTTCCAGCTCCCTCTCTACTTATTAAAAACACTACTCTGATACCTTGCTTTTTGTTGATATACTATATATACAGATATATGTAGGTAGGTAATAGGTAGACAGACAGATAATACAATATCTACAATATACAATATAATATATCAAGATAGAAATTCAAGTTCTACTTTCATCTTTTTCTTTGTATCCCCAGTTTGGATTCTGTCCTGGTCCTTTCCATACCCTATTTGTACTGTATTTTGGCACATGTAAGAACTCACTTGTTGTTAGGGAAGGCAGAACAGATCAAAGAACATCTTCCATCTGTGAAGTGAAGCAAATAACATATCCTGCTGCTTAAATAGAAATTCAGACTAAAATCATCATCATTAAAATGGCCTCTTCTAATTTTAATCCTAAAATGGAGGATATGATGCAGGTTAAGGCTTCATAGCAGTGGGGGCAGCACTGAGCAAGCTCCACACAACAGTGTATCTGATTCCTGAGTGAAGTATTTATGTCCATTCACAAAAGCAAAATTTGGAGGAAAGAAATACAAGAAAATGGCTGATATATCAACTTGGAAGACATTTTCTGTAATAAACACCAAAATGAGTCAGTGGTGCAAAAGTTTTCTCAGCCTCGCACAGGCTTCCAAGAGCTAATTACTAAGTTTTCAGGAATTTCTGAGTTCTGATTATTCAACAAAGCCAGTGCACAGTTCAATCAGCTCCTGCATAGATGTTATTTGTTATTGTAAAAAAATTGGCATCAATTGCAGCTCTTTCTGCCAATATGATTAAAGTTCTTTCAGCTTGAGAGCCTCTTTCAATTTGTTTTTTTATCCCCAACACTCAGAGCAATGTCTGACCATTCCTAGGTACTTAAAGAAAGCAAAAAGGGGGTCTTTTTATGAAAATAGCATGGTCTTCATTGACATCTAGAGTCCACAAAGAATGCTGCAGATTATTGAAAAATTTGGCCACATCATTTCTTCTTGGAGAGAACTCAGACATTACAGTTTGTCATTAACACCTTCCAAATGGTAGTTTTCCATTCAGATTTCTTCCAAAGTCTCTTTTGATAAGATTTTAACACATGAAACAATTCACTCGTTATTTAAGGGAGGCAGAAGATCTCTAAATGAAATGCTCCATTTATGGAGTAAAACAAGTAATGGATTCCTTCATTATAAATAGGAGTCCAGGCTAAAGCTTCACTATCAAAATCGTCTCTTACCTCTTGATCCTACCACAGATGACATGATGCAGGTAAAGATTAAAGAGCAGTGGAACAGTAATAATTAAGTTTCACCTAAAAACAAAAAGAAAGTGACTGATTATGTAAACATAAAGAATAATCACAAAACAATCAAAAGGGAATGTTGTAATATTATATAATCCTGGTATAGTTCCAGAGAAGAGATACAATAAGACATTCTCCCAGTCATCTTCAACAGACATGACAGGTCCATTATTGTGGGACAATGCACATATTAGCAGACATTTTGGATGTATTGATGAATATTGTGAACTTTTCTTCTTTTTTAATATAAAAATGTTGTTACATGGGATGTCTCCTTTCGAGGAGGAGAAAAAAGAGATATTGGGAGAAATTTCAGTCATAAAAACTGCCTGCACAATTATACTTTCCAAAATTGTTAGACCCTGTTCAGACATTAAATTAGTGCAGCTCATTGGAGCTCAGAACTCAAAATGACACAGTAAGGCTTACAGGGGTGGTGGGCCACCATGCTTGAGTAAATTTTCAGTCATTCTAATAGTCGAATTTAGTAGGACAATATTATAAAATGACTGACATAAAAATACTTTTTAAAGAAAAGGAAAGGTATATAATGTGTTATAGTTAAAAGTGATAAATGACCATATGAGGTTTGAGGAAACATGGTTTCAAATCCCATCTCTGACCAGCAGGGGATATGTCATTGAATTTAGCTCCAAGGGTTTGAGGATTGTGTCATGACTAAAAAAACATGTTTTTTCCCATGAACATCAGGTGATATGATTTAGCCTACCTGATCTTCTTAATTTTTAGAGATATGTATTTAATGCAGAGGTAGAATTGGTACAAAACAAACTCCAACCCCCAGAGTCACTTTCTGGTACCCATAAAGACCAGGAGAAAGTGAATTCAAGAGTAGAGAGCACAGGTAGAAAAGGGTTAACACCTAGTTCCCTGAAGTTCTTTTACTGGAGTCCTCAAGATATTCTACTTAAGGTGTCGCTTTTCTGCCCTCTCCTACTGATGTAGACACTCCCTGATCTCTGTGGGGACACTGCTAGGATACTACTGAAAAACCCAAATCTTCTGGTCCTATACAGTTTACAAGGTTCTATTTTATTTAAGAGAAGAGATGAGACTGAGAGGATGCTCCTTCTAACCCCCTCCTCAAGTGATTCCTTCTGAAGGACTTGGCTAGAGAATTCTACCAATGAATTGCCAGAAAATGAATTGCCCTGAGACAAAACTGGCTCTGGGTTTCTCAAACCTGCCAGGGACTTGACCACGTCCTTCACCCAATCTGGATGCACTTCTGCCACACTCAGTAAAAGTGCCAGAGATGATGTCCAGGTCTGGTTCACATCTAACTCCCACTTCTGGATTTCTCATTTAATTTACATGAATTCTTACCTGATGGATTGTATGGGATAGAGATTTACTTGATCGATTTAATCCACATTTAGTATTACATATAAAGGATGTTTTACTAGGTGTAAAGAGCTAAATCATATCAATCAGTGTCCTAGAGGTATAAGAATTGGGAAGCACTTCACTCACAACAGCCTTAGTGCACTTTTCTTTAGCCCATTTTACAGTTCAGAAGGTGGAGAGATGAAGTGACTTCTGAGGTGTGCTGCTATATGGTTATCAACTGATTCTGTGTGTGTGTGTGTGTGTGTGTGTGTGTGTGTGTGTGTGTGTGTGGTATATGTGTGAAACCTGTCAAAAATGTTTCAGTTTCAGTTTTTTACTTATGATTTTTACATCAGTTTTTTAACTCTAGACAATCAACCAAATAATAAATGTAACTGAAAATTTTAGCATTTCCTCTGAATACTTAGTTGGCAGAGAACTGTGTAAGGATCTCAGAGGAAAGGTCCTAAACTTCGGCTGCTATCTTCCCAGAAAAGAACAATGTGACGGCTAAATGATCTGCCTGCAGAGGAAGAGCAGCATGGCTGTACGGGGCTGGCTAAATGGGTGGATTAGGTGAATTTGTGCTTATTCACCAAGGAGGCTGGGCAGGGAGAAGGGTTCTAACAGGGTAAAGATAAAGTCTGCGAAGGTATTTTCAGTGGAGTTTAGGGGAGTGAGTGCTGAGATGGGGGAAGTGAAGCATTTGTTAGCTGGGTGACTTAACCCCACCCCAAAGGCCATCCCCATAGCAACTCCCTTTCCAGGCAGGTCATTTCCCTTCTCTGGGCCTCTTTTTCTCCATCTCACAAAGAGCATCACAAGACTTGCACTTTCCATTGTGGAATTAGAGTGAGAGCTCTTACAGGAGTCTTGTGAAGATCAAAAGGGGCATGGGAAAGGTTCTTTGTAACCCTTAAAGCCCATGTGATCTACAGAGTATTCCTTAATATTCAAAGATTCTCTTGGGAAATTCAAGATTTCAGGCATATATTTGGTCTCTGGACAGACTTCTGGGCACCTGGCTAGGAGGATCCTTGAGTCTTAGAAGGAAATAATGGATTCCGTGTTTGTTCCTTCTCCTCCCTCAGTTCTGGTAGCCACACCTAGTCTGCATAGCCTCTTCTATTAGCCCTCCCCTCTCTGTAAAACACACATGCGTGCGTGTGTGTGTGTATGTGTGCACACACACAAGTACATATATAGATATGTATATATGTATGTACGTATGCAATCTAAGACTTAGGATCTATTTGTTAGTTCCTATTAGGCTGTAGTACCCAGGGATTTAGGGCTGTGCCCTGTAAAGTGGGAAAGAAAGCCCCCTTCTCTTGGCTGAGAGATCATGATAATACCAGCCTAATAAGGAGCTATTATCAGAGCCCACAACTCAGGATATCAGATTTCCTTGGTAACAGACAAGTCGCTATGGCAACCAGAGATGGGGCCCAGCTGATGCAGCTTTCAACAACACAATTGTTCCTCAGCAGGGCCTCCCAGCCTGAAGGGAGGGGCTGCAGACCAGAGTCCATTTTGGACTCCCCCAAAAGACTTTGCCAGCATTCCCCTGCCCTCCATCTTTACAGGAAAAAAATGTAAATAATTAGGATATGGTAAAACTAGAATCAACTGACAAGAGAAGGGCACATTAATATTTAAAACACTCACTTAGTACTCCTCCCCCAACTCCTCGGCAGGTTCTCACCATAATTTTGAAGTAAAATGTGCAAGTATTATGATATTCGTTGCCCAGATATAGGAATAGAGACCCAGAGAAGGGAAATGTCCTGGCTGGAAAGAACGTTGGTTGGTCTCAAAAATTATGGTGAGAACCTTCCAGGGACGCTTATGAAATTTGGGTGTGCAATTGAAAAATGAATGGTAATCCTGAAAGCACTTTTGATATTCATCAAACCACTCCTGGGGGCACACGGTTAGGAGGCCCTCACTCTGTCCTGGAATACAATGATGATATCATAATTCTTCTTCCTTCTGACTCACTTCTTGTAGTCAGAGCTGACTTGTATGTCTTTTATACATATTGTTCTGAGCTAGCTTCCATTTGAATTTATCTCTTGCTGGGATTCTCCTTCTCCCTCTCTGAATCTCCTCTCTCTATCTCTCTGTCTGTCTCTCTGAGTGTCTTTCTCTCTGTCTCTGTCTCTCTGTCTCTGTCTCCCTATGTCTGTCTCTGTCTCTCTGAGTGTCTTTCTCTTTGTGTCTCTGTGTTTGTCTCTCTTTATCTCTCTCTGTCTCTGTCTCTCTCTGCCTCTCTACCGCTCTGTCTCTGTCTCTCTGTCTCTCTCTGTCTCTGTCTCTCTCCCCCACATTCAGTTGTGAACTCCTTGAGGGTGGTGACTTACTTTTGCCTTTTTGTATTTTTAGCACTTAGCACTGTCACAAAAATAAGTGCCTATCACAAAATAAGAATTTAACAAATATTTATGATTAATGTAGAAAACACATTGATTTATAGATAAAAAGAGGTGTATTTTTATGATTCTGTGGATTCCAAAAACTCCCAGGGAACCAATTAACTTGTAACCAAGTAGTAGATGTTCCCTTTACTCTAAATGAGCTATTTTGCCAGTTAAGAGGGGGCCTCCCGGAAGGGAAACTAACTCAGAATGAAGAAGTGAAATGTAGATGGGCATCAGAATTTTTGAGACACTTTTCCCCCATATTTTATAAGATTATGACACCAGATTTCCATGATAACCGCTAATAGCTAGCAGAATTTTCAGAACCAAAGTGATGGGACTTGTTTCAGATGATGTCAGCTTTCAAGAGAAATAGTGGTAAGTTGGCGAGGAGGATATGTAGCTGTTCTCATCAGAGTTTCTGTTCTTCTACTTCAGAACCAGATTTCCCATCAGTGTAGCTGAGAACATCCTCTTTAGTAACTTCCAGTTCTCCTTCTTGTTCTTGTTTTTTTATTTCTTCTTCATTTCCTCTTTGTTTCTTCTTCTTTTCTTCTTCTCTTCATCTTCTTTTCTTTTTGTTTCTTGTTATTGTTGTTGTTGTTGTTGTTGTTGTTGTTGTTGTTGTTGTTGTTGTTCTTCTTCTTCTTCTTCTTCTTCTTCTTCTTCTTCAGTTTCTCAAATCCTGTGCTATTAACATTCAGTGACTTTGGGATTTTATATACTTAATCTGTTGCACTGATCAACTTTTCTTTTTTTAAAAACTAGTGCTAAATTACTTCAATTATTATTGCTTTGTAAGATCATTTGAGATGTGATATGGCTACCCCACTTACTTCCCATTTTTCCCTAGAGATTTTTGATTATGTGAACCTCTAGATGAATTTTAGTAGGCCTTTGATATGGTGCTAAATCTACAACTTATTTAATGTTGTCATGTCATTTTTATTAGATAAGCTTAGTTTGTGAGAAGTCATGTAGCTTAATGAATAAAGATCCAGCTTTAAAGTCCTGAAGACCTGCCAAGTTAAAATCCTTTCTCTTGACTCTCATTGACTGTATGACCCTGAACAAGTCACTAAAATCTTTACTAAGAGTCTACATTTCAGAGAAGATGCCAGACCTAGAAGCAATAATTCTTACTTTCTCTATAACAATGAAATCACAGGTACAGTCTCTAACATGTCCTTAGCATATCAAAATCTTGAACAATTTCTTTGTCTAAAATTATTTGAGTCATCCTTTATTTTTTTAATTCAGGCTTTATGGTTGTATTAATATAATTCCTGAGTATTGCTTTGTAGACAGATGTCTGCATCTTTTCTAATTCATTGTTTTGAATGGGTTTGTTTGTTCCATCTCTGCTGGGTTTTGCTACTTTACCAAAGATTTTACTATTTCAGTTGACTAGTGTTCTGAAAAATATCATATCAACTGCATCAACTGTAAAAGTAATAATTTTTTTCTTCTTTACCTATGCTCATTTCCTCTTTCTTACCTCTTGTCTAATAGATGAGCCTAGCATTTCTATTACTCAACTAAATAATGGTGTTATCAAAAATATCCTTATTTGCTCCTTAGTCCTTATTGGAAATAACATGTTATGCTTCCAAATTTTTGAAAATTATAAGAATTTTGAGAAAAATACACCATATTTTTATGAGAAGAAAAAGAAGATGAAGAAGGAGGAGGAGGAGAAGAAAATAATAGGAATAAAAGCTAAATTTCTTTCATTCATAGTCAATATAGACTTGCCTGAGCTCTCCCATCTTCCCTAGAAACAAGTTTAAATCAAGGCTCTAAATGAATTTTAGAGGGACATAATCCACAAAAAGATGGAGTCATAGACTTTTTCAGATCAAGATAACTTAGAATAACTTCAGGGAAGGTTTACCTAACATGGGTAAAAAGAGAGCATGAGCTAATGTGGGCAATATTTAGGCAAGCCAGTAGGAAGCTCCTAGCCTGAGCACAGATCAGTGGTTTATGCTTCTTGGTACAGACCCAGCAGACCAGAACACAGTGAGCCAGCTATGAGGCCTCCATCTCCAAATTGTAGGTGATTTGCTACCCCTAAATATTCCCCAGTACAACAGGCAACTTGCCAGCCTCAGAATCTTCAGCATAGTGAACCTAGCACTAGATGTGAAAGATTTGGACAGTGCCTTCTATACCTAAAGCACAGAGTTAAATTTTAAAAGTCACAAAATAGGCTGGAAATGAAAAAAAGGAGGGAGCAGAACCCTGTCCATAAAAACAAACAAAAAAAACTGCTATGGCAACAATAGAGATCAAGACATAAACTCAGAAGAGAACAACAATGTCAAAACACCAAAATCTCACAGAGAAATATGAGTTAGTTTCAGGCACAAAAAGTCCTCCTGAAAGATCTGAAAAACAAAAGAATTTAAAAATCAAATAAGAGAAGTTAAAGAAAAATTGGTAGAAGAAAAAAAAAGTTATGTGAAAAAAATCTTGGGAAAAGAGTGAACAGCTTGATAAATAAAGCACAAAAAGGAAGGAAAGATATACAAAAATTCAATGAAGAAAACAATCCCTTAAAAAGTAGAATTGGCTAAATGGAAAAGGAGGTACAAAATCTACTAAAGAAACAATTCCTTGAAAATAACAATTGGGCAAGTGTGGTGTTCTCTTCTTTTTTATAATATGATCGTTCTCTCTGGGAGCAGGTTTCTTGGGGAGGTTTTCTGGAAGCAGCCTTAGTTTCAGTTCAAAGTAATAATCATTTCAAACGCAGCCAGGACTTAAAATCCAGTCCTTTATTGTGTCCTTCAAAGTCTTGAGCTTTAGCCCCTACCTCCCTCCGAATGTCTCCAGCCAGTACAAAAATGGAATATGGAATGACTCTGTCTCCGCCTCTGAGAATGGGCATCTCTCCTTGGCCCTGAGAGCTTCTTGCTTATATGCTGTACACTGAGTACATGCCAATCATTATATCACTGGGAAACCATTATTTGTTGTAGGATTATATTAATTCTAAACTAGATTTAAACTTTGTCTCCTCAATTCCACTTAGTACCTTGTTTCAAGTTCTGGCCCATAACATCTCCTTGTAGGATCAGATCAATCATACTGAACCATGTTAATTAGATAATTATTGTCTCTATCAATTCTAATGACTTAACACTTTGTAAAGATTCCAACAGGCAAGTAGAAGCTAATGACTATGAGACACCAAGAATCAATTAACAAAAGCAAAAAATGGAAAAAACAGGAAAAAA
Source organism: Antechinus stuartii (assembly GCA_016696395.1). NCBI lineage: Eukaryota > Metazoa > Chordata > Mammalia > Dasyuromorphia > Dasyuridae > Antechinus > Antechinus stuartii. Next base: position 5,764,214 of record MU177191.1, read on the forward strand.
ATATAAAATACGTTATTGGAAAAACAACTGACCTTCAAACTAGAACAAAGAGAGGTAATTTAAAAATTATTGGACTATCCAAAAGCTGTGATAACCAAAAAAGGAACCGTGACAGCATCTTTCAAGAAATTATCAAGGAAAACTGCTTTTACGCCCCTAGATCAGAGATGAAGAACTTTTTTTTGCCAAGGTAACTCTTGGTTAATTATAACATCATTTGTGGATTATATAAAATTATCAATTTATACAACTCAAGCAAGTGGGAAATTGATGAGCAGGTTGATTTCAGAAAAAAACTGAAAAGATTTACATGAACTGATACTAAGTGAAGTAAGCAGAACCAAGAAAATATTGTACATAATAACAAGATTTTATGATGATCAACTATAACCGACTTGGCTCTTTTTCAACAGTGAGGTGATTCAGGAATTTAGCTATAATTTTCCTGGGAGTTTTCATTTTGGTATCTCTTTCAGGAAATGATCAATTTCTATCTTTTCCTATCAATTTCTATCTATGTAAGCAGGGATGAGAAATACCCAGTTCACAAAATCATTTGCTAAGGCAACCATAAATGACAATCAACTGAAAGCTAGGTATGACAATTCAAGGCAATTCCAAGAAACTTGTGATGGAAAGTGCCATCTACATCCAGAGAGAGAATTATGGACAATGAATGGAGATCAGTGCATAGTATTTTCACCTTTTTTGTTGTTTGTTTGATAGGTTTTTTCTTGTGATTTTTTTCCCTTTTGATCTGATTTTTCTTATGCAACATGATGAGTTAATATAGAAATATATTTAGAAATGTACATTTTAAAACATGTATCAGATTGCTTGCTGTCTTGAGAAAGGGGAAAGGAGGAGAGAGAGAGAAAAATTTGGAACACAAGATTTTACAAAAGTGAATCTTGAAAACTATCTTTGTCTTTGGGAAAATAAAACACTATTTAAAAAACCCTCCAAAGCAGGACCAGAAGATCATTATATACTTCAACAACAGTACTATATGATGATCAGTTCTGATGGACGTGGCCCTTTTCAACAATGAGATGAACCAAATCAGTTCCAATAGAGCAGTAATGAACTGAAACAGCTACACCCAGGGAAAAAACTCTGGGAAATGAATATGAACCACTACATAGAATTTCCAATTCCTCTATTTTTGTCCACCTGCATTTTTTATTTCCTTCACAGGCTAATTGTACACTATTTCAAAGTCCAACTCTTTTTGTATAGCAAAATAACTTTTTGGACATGTATACATATATTGTATTTAACTTATACTTTAACATATTTAACATCTATTGGTCAACCTGCCATCTGAGGGGAGGGGTGGGAAGAAGGAGGGAAAAGTTGGAACAAAAGGATTTTCAAATGTCAATGCTGAAAAATTACCTATGCATATACCTTATAAATAAAAGACTATAATAATAAAAAAACCCTCAAAATCGTATAATAAGTTGTTCACACAAAACACAGTAAAAGCAAAAAGACACATAAACAAGGTAAAAAGGCTAGAGTCAAATATATTGTGTCTCAGCTAAAGTTTTTTCTTTTTTTAAAGCAGTCATATCAATCATGATTTCAGGCAAAACAAAAATACATCCAATTAAAAGACACAAGAAAGGAAATTACATCTTATTAAAAATGTACCATAAACAGTGAAATAATATCAGTACTAAAGCATCAAATGGTATGGCATCAAATTTCTAAAGGCAAAGCTAAATGAGTTACAGGAGGAAATAGGCAGCAAAACTATACTAGTGAGAGACTTCAATTTTGCCCTCTCAGAATTAGATAAATCTAACCACAAAATAAACAAAAAAGAAGTTAAAGAACTGGACAATTAAAAAAAATTAAATATTATAGACCTCTGGAGAAAACTGAATGAGGACAGAAAGGAATACACCTATTTGTTTCTCTTTTTTTAATTTTTTATTATTTTTTTATTATTTTTACTTTTTGATAACTTTTTATTGACAGAACCCATGCCAGGGTAATTTTTTTTTTTTACAACATTATCCCTTGTACTCGCTTCTGTTCCGATTTTTCCCCTCCCTCCCTCCACCCCTTCCCCTAGATGACAAGCAGTCCTATATATGTTAAATATGTTACAGTATATCCTAGATACAATATATGTTTGCAGAACCGAATATTTCTCTTGTTGCACAGGGAGAATTGGATTCAGAAGGTGTAAATAACCCGGGAAGAAAAACAAAAATGCAGATAGTTTACATTCATTTCCCAGTATCCTTTCTTTGGGTGTAGCTGCTTCTGTCCATCATTTATCAATTGAAACTCAGTTATGTCTCGTTGTCAAAGAAATCCACTTCCATCAGAATACATCCTCATACAGTATCGTTGCTGAAGTGTATAATGATCTCCTGGTTCTGCTTATTTCACTTAGCATCAGTTCATGTAAGTCTCTCCAAGCCTCTCTGTATTCATCCTGCTGGTCATTTCTTACAGAACAATAATATTTCATAACATTCATATACCACAATTTACCCAGCCATTCTCCAATTGATGGGCATCCATTCATTTTCCAGTTTCTAGCCACTACAAACAGGGCTGCCACAGACATTTTGGCACATACAGGTCCCTTTCCTTTCTTTAGTATCTCTTTGGGATATAAGCCCAGAAGTAACACTGCTGGATCAAAGGGTATGCACAGTTTGATAACTTTTTGGGCATAATTCCAGATTGCTCTCCAGAATGGTTGGATTCATTCACAACTCCACCAACAATGCATCAGTGTCCCAGTTTTCCCACATCCCCTCCAACATTCATCATTATTTTTTCCTGTCATCTTAGCCAATCTGACAGGGGTGTAGTGGTATCTCAGAGTTGTCTTAATTTGCATTTCTCTGATCAATAGTGATTTGGAACACTCTTTCATATGAGTGGTAATAGTTTCAATTTCATCATCTGAAAATTGTCTGTTCATATCCTTTGACCATTTATCAATTTGAGAATGGCTTGATTTCTTATAAATTTGAGTCAATTCTCTATATGTTTTGGAAATGAGGTCTTTATCAGAACCTTTAACTGTGAAGATGTTTTCCCAGTTTGTTGCTTCCTTTCTAATCTTGTTTGCATTGGTTTTGTTTGTACAAAAGCTTTTTAATTTGATATAATCAAATTTTTATATTTTGTGATCAGTAATGGTCTCTAGTTCATCTTTGGTCACAAATTTCTTTCTCCTCCACAAGTCTGAGAGATAAACTATCCTATGTTCCTCTAATTTATTTATAATCTCGTTCTTTATGCCTAGATCATGGACCCATTTTGATCTTATCTTGGTATACGGTGGTAAGTGTGGGTCCATGCCTAATTTCTGCCATACTAATTTCTAGTTATCCCAGCAATTTTTATCAAATAATGAATTCTTATCCCAAAAGTTAGGATCTTTGGGTTTGTCAAACACTAGATTGCTATAGTTGACTATTCTGTCTTGTGAACCTAACCTATTCCACTGATCAACTAATCTATTTCTTAGCCAATACCAAATGGTTTTGGTGACTGCTGCTTTATAATATAATTTTAGATCAGGTACAGCTAGGCCATCTTCATTTGATTTTTTTTCCCATTAATTCCCATGAGATTCTCGACTTTTTATTGTTCCATATGAATTTTGTTGTTATTTTTTCTAGATCATTAAAATATTTTCTTGGAAGTCTGATTGGTATAGCACTAAATAAATAGATTAGTTTAGGTAGTATTGTCATCTTTATTATATTTGCTCAGCCTATCCAAGAACACTTAATATTTTTCCAATTATTTAAGTCTGACTTCATTTGTGTGGAAACTTTTTTATAATTTTGCTCATATAATTCCTGACTTTCCTTTGGTAGATAGATTCCCAAATATTTTATGCTGTCAACAGTTATTTTGAATGGAATTTCTCTTTGTATCTTTTGCTGTTGGATTTTGCTGGTGAAGTAGAAAAATGCTGAGGATTTATGGGGATTTATTTTGTATCCTGCTACTTTGCTAAAGTTATTAATTATTTCTAATAGCTTTTTAGTAGAATCTCTGGGGTTCTCTAGGTATACTTCCATATCATCTGCAAAGAGTGATAGTTTGGTTTCCTCATTGCCTACTCCAATTCCTTTATTCTCTTTCTCAACTCTTATTGCAGAGGCTAGTGCTTCTAATACAATATTGAATAACAATGGTGATAGTGGGCAACCTTGCTTCACTCCAGATCTTACTGGGAAAGGTTCCAGTTTTTCCCCATTGCATATGATGCTTACTGATGGTTTTAAATATATGCTCCCAACTATTTTAAGGAAAAGTCCATTTATTCCTATGCTCTCAAGTGTTTTTATTAGGAATGGATGTTGGATTTTATCAAATGCTTTTTCTGCATCTATAGAGATGATCATATGGTTTTTGTTTGGTTGGTTATTGATATAGTCGATTATGCTAATAGTTTTCCTAATATTGAACCAGCCCTGCATTCCTGGTATAAATCCTACTTGGTCATAGTGTATTATCCTGGGGATAATTTTCTGTAATCTTTTTGCTAATATTTTACTTAAGATTTTAGCATCAATATTCATTAGGGAGATTGGTCTATAATTTTCTTTCTCTGTTTTCAACTTACCTGGTTTCACCTATTTGTTTCTCAACAGGACATGACACCTACACAAAAATTGACCAAAAATGTATTAGGGCATAAAAACCTCACAAGTAAATGCAGAAAAGCAGAAATAGTAAATTCATCTGTTTCAAATCAAGATGCAATAAAAATTTTATTTAATCAAGGGCAATGAAAGATGGATTAAAAATTATTGAAAACTACATAATCAAAACCTAAGAAAAGTGGGTCTAAGTTCAAATCATAGAAACAATCAATAATTTCATCAAAGAGAATGTCAGTAATGAGAAAACATACCAAGATTTATAAGATGTAGCCAAAATGGCATTTAGGGTAAAATTCACATTTCTAAATATTAATATCAATAAAATAGAGAAAGAGCAGATCGATGAACTGGACATGCAACTAAAAAAGGCAGAAAAAAGTTTAAACTCTCCAACTAAATATGAAATTAAAAATCCTGGAAATCACAGTAGAGATGAATAAAACTGAAAATAAGAAAATCATTAAACTAATAAATAAAACTTAGAATTGGTTTTTATGGGGGGGGGATGAAATACAGAAACATGATTAACTTGATTAAAAAAAAGAAAATAGAAAACCAAATTACCAGTATGGAAAATGAAATAGGTGAATTCATCACCAATGAAGTGGAAATTACAGCACTAATAGCTATTTTGCCCAGTTCTTTGTCAATAAATCTGACACTCTAATGAATATACATGAATATTTACAAAAATTACCCAGGTTAACAAAAGAAGAAATAAAATATTTAAACAGCCCCATTTTCTAAAAGTAAATTGATCAAGACATTAATGAACTCCCTAAGAAAAAAATCTCCAGGGACAGATATATTCACAAGTTTCTTCTATCAAACTTTTAAAGATCAATTATTAACAATGCTATATAAACTATTTGGGGAAATAGAAGAAGGAATCCCCTCAAATTACTTTAATGACACAAATGTGATGCTTATATCTAAATGAGGAAGAGCCAAAACAGAGAAAGGAAACTAGACCAAATTCCTTAATGAATATTGATGCAAAACACTTAAGTAAAATACTTGTTGGTTATTGTCCTTTGTTCTCAAAGAGTACATTAGAGTAAAGTTACAGTATGTCCAACTGAAGCTGATCAGAATATGAGCTCAGAATGCTCTGTCATAGGTTGGGAATAAATATTCCATATGAACATTTGAGGTGGCTTCTCTAACTCTGTGCATCTTGTGCTTCTTCTGGGCTAATTTGATTCTGCTTTGCTCATAGAGCATAGCACCTTCTCAATAAGGGCACACTATGTTGGGTGGTCCTGTGCCAGTGTCTCCCATGTCATACAAATAAAATACTAGCAAGGAGATTACAGCAAAATATCACCAGGATCACACACTATGACCAAGGGGGATTTAGAGCAGGAATGCAGGACTGGTTCAATATTTGGAAAACTATAAGTGACCATATTAATAAGAAAATCAGCACACAATTATCTCAATAGATGCAGAAAAACTTTTGACAAAATATAGTACTGTTTCCTTTAAAAAATAAAATTAGAGCACATAGGAATAGATGGAACATTCCTTAAAATGAGTAATATCTATTTAAAACTACCAGCAAGCAATATCTGTACTGGGCATAAGCTAAAAGCATTCTCAATAAGATCAGAGATGAAACAAAGATGCTGGTTAACCCCACTATTATTCAGTATTGTACTAGAAATTTTAACTTTAGCAATTAAAGAAGAAAAATAAATTGAAGGAATTAAAATAGGCAAGGCGGACACAAAACTATCACTTTTTTCAGATGACATCATACTATATTTAGATAATCCTAGAAAACTCACTAAAAAGCCACTTGAAATAATTAATAAAATTATATAGTTTCAAGATATAAAATAAACTCACATAAATCATTCACATTACCAACAAAGCAACAGATAAAAAGATAAATTCCATTTAAAATAAATATAGACAATATAAAATACTAGGGAAGCTCCTTGTCTGGAAAAACACAGAAACTATATGAACACAATTACAAAACACTTTCCATGCAAATATAGTCATAATTAAACAACATGAGAAATATTAATTCCTCAAGGTTAGGCTAAACTAATAAAAATAGCAATTTTACCTAAATCAGTGTATATATTTAGTGCTATGCCCCTCAAATTACCAAAAATGATTTTAGAGAGCTAGAAAAATAATAATAAAATTAATTTGAATGAACAAAAGGTCAAGAATATTGAGAAAATTAATAAAGAAATGCAAAGGACAGTAGCCTAGCTATTCCATGTCTAAAACTATATTATAAAGTAGTGATCATAAAACTATCTGATAAATTAAGACAACTCTGAGGTACCACTTCACTCTTCTCAGACTGGCTAAGATGACAGGAAAAGATAATGATAAATCTTGGATAGGATGTGAAAAAAACTGGGAAACTAATGCATAGTTGGTGGAGTTGTGAAATGATCTAACCATTCTCCAGAATGGAGAATCTAACCATTCTGGAGAACAATTTGGAACTACATCTAAAGGGCTATAAAACTGTGCATACCCTTTGATCCAGCAGTGATTCTACTAGGTCTGTATCCCAAAGAGATCATAAAAGAAGGTAAAGGACCGACATGTGCAAAAATGTTTATAGCAGCCCTTTTTGTAGTGGCAAGTAAATGGAAATTGAGTGGATGCCCATCAGTTGGGGAATAGCTGAATAAGTTAAAGTATATGAATATATATCTACCAAAGGAAAGTCAGGAATTATATGAGCAAAATTACAAAAAAGTTTTCACACAAATAAAGTCAGACTTAAATAATTGGAAAAATATTAAGTGCTCTTGGATAGGCCAAGTGAATATAATAAAGATGACAATACTCCCTAAACTAATCTATTTATTTAGTGCTATACCAATCAGACTTCCAAGAAAATATTTTAATGATTTAGAAAAAATAACAACAAAATTCATATGGAACAATAAAAAGTCGAGAATCTCAAGGGAATTAATGAAAAAAAATCAAATGAAGGTGGTCTAGCTGTACCTGATCTAAAATTATATTATAAAGCAGCAGTCACCAAAACCATTTGGTATTGGCTTAGAAATAGATTAGTTGATCAGTGGAAAAGGATAGGTTCATAAGACAGAATAGTCAACTATAGCAATCTAGTGTTTGACAAACCCAAAGATCCTAACTTTTGGGATAAGATTTCATTATTTGATAAAAACTGCTGGGATAACTGGAAATTAGTATGGCAGAAATTAGGCAAGGACCCACACTTAACACCACATACCAAGATAAGATCAAAATGGGTCCATGACCTAGGCATAAAGAACGAGATTATAAATAAATTAGAGGAACATAGGATAGTTTATCTCTCAGACTTGTGGAGGAGAAAGAAATTTGTGACCAAAGATGAACTAGAGACCATTACCGATCACAAAATAGAAAATTTTGATTATATCAAATTAAAAAGCCTTTGTACAAACAGAACGAATGCAAACAAGATTAGCAGGGAAGCAACAAACTGGGAAAACATCTTTACAATTAAAGGTTCTGATAAAGGCCTCATTTCCAAAATATATAGAGAACTGACTCAAATTTATAAAAAATCAAGCCATTCTCCAATTGATAAATGGTCAAAGGATATGAACAGACAATTTTCAGAGGAAGAAATTGAAACTATTACCACTCACATGAAAGAGTGTTCCAAATCACTATTGATCAGAGAAATGCAAATTAAGACAACTCTGAGATATCACTACACACCTGTCAGATTGGCTAAGATGACAGGAAAAAATAATGATGAATGTTGGAGGGGATGCGGGAAAACGGGGACACTGATGCATTGTTGGTGGAGTTGTGAACGAATCCAGCCATTCTGGAGAGCAATCTGGAATTATGCCCCAAAAGTTATCAAACTGTGCATACCCTTTGATCCAGCAGTGTTTCTATTGGGCTTATACCCCAAAGAGATACTAAAAAAGGGAAAGGGACCTGTATGTGCCAAAATGTTTGTAGCAGCCCTGTTTGTAGTGGCTAGAAACTGGAAAATGAATGGATGCCCATCAATTGGAGAATGGCTGGGTAAATTGTGGTATATGAATGTTATGGAATATTATTGCTCTGTAAGGAATGACCAGCAGGATGAATACAGAGAGGCTTGGAGAGACCTACATGGACTGATGCTAAGTGAGATGAGCAGAACCAGGAGATCATTATACACTTCGACAACGATATTGTATGAGGATGTATTCTGATGGAAGTGGATTTCTCTGACAAAGAGACTTAACTGAGTTTCATTGGATAAATGATGGACAGAAACAGCTGCACCCAAAGAAGGAATACTGGGAAATGAATATGAACTATTTGCATTTTTGATTTTCTTCCCGAGTTATTTTTACCTTCTGAATCCAATTCTCCCTGTGCAGCGGGAGAACTGTTCGGTTCTGCAAATATGTATTGTATCTAGGATATACTGCAACATATTTAACATATATAGGACTGCTTGCCATCTTGGGGGGGGGGGGGGGGTTAGGGACGGAGGGGAAACAACGAAACATAAGTGATTGCAAGGGATAATGTTGTGTAAAAATTATCCTGGCATGGATTCTGTCAATACAAAGTTATTATTAAATAAAATAAAATTTTAAAAAAAAGTATATGATATAATGGAATATTATTCTATAAGAAATGATAAACAGGCTGATTTCAGAAAGCTTACATGAGACTTACATAAATTGATGCTGAGTGAAGTGAGCAGAACTAAGAGAACATTGTACACAATAACAAGATAACATGATGTTCAACTGTGATGGACTTGGCTCTTTTCAACAATGAGGTGATTCAAGGCAATTCCAATACATTTATGATGGAAAGTGCCATCTGTGTCCAAAGAGAGAATTATGGAGACTGGATCAAAGCATAGTATTTTCATCTTTTTGTTGTTATTTGTTTGCTTATTTTTTTCTTTCTCATGTTTTTCCCTTTTGGTCTGATTTCTCTCGCACAACATGACAAATATGGAAATATATTTTAAAGTGATTGCACATGTTTAACCTATACAGATTGCCGGCTGTTTTGAGGAAGGGGGTGGTGAGGAAGGGAGAGAGAAAAATTTGGAACACAAAGTCTTGCAAAAATGACTGTAGATAATTATCTTTACATATATTTGGAAAAATAAAGTACTATTGAGGGGGGGAAAACTATCTGCTATTGGCTAAGAAATAAGTGGTGGTTCAGTGGAATAGATTAAGTAAACAAGACACTGTAGCAAATCAACATAGTATCTACTGTTAATATCAAATGTCCAACCTTCTAAGAAGAGAACACACTACTTGATTACTTGGAAATATGGAAAACAGTATGGCAGAAATTAGGTATGGAACAACATCTTATATAGTGTACTAACACAAGGTCAAAATGGGTACATAATTTAGACATAAAGAGTGATACCATAAGCAAATTAACAGAGGAAAGAATTGTACCTGTCAGATCTATGGGGAAGGGAAGAATTTAAGACCAAACAAGAAATAGAGAACCTTATGAAATGCCAATTATATAATTTTTATTACATCATATTAAAAAGTTTTGGCATAAGCAAAAGCAATGCAATCAAGAATAGAAGGAAAGCAGAAGCAGGAATTGGGAAACTATTTTAACAGCCAGTATCTCTCACAAAAACCTCATTTTTGAAATGTATAGAGAACTGAGTCAAATTTATAAGAATACAAATAATTCTCCAGTTGTTAAAATGTCAAAGGATAGGAACTTGCTGTTTTAGATGAAGAAATAAAAGCTATCCCTAGTCATATAAAAATGCTCTAAATCACTATTGTTTAAACACAATTCTGAGGTGCCTCCTCATACTTATCACATTGCTTAATATGACAGAAAAGGGAGATGACAAATATTGGAAGGAATGTGAGAAAATTGGGACACTGTTGGGGGGTGTTGAATTGATCCAATGGTTCTGGACAGCAATTTGGAACTATGCCCAAAGACCAACTGAACTTTGCATACCCTTTGATCCAGCAATATCACTAAATCAGTTTCACAAAGAAATCACGAAAAAAGGGGAAAAGGACCTACATGTGCAAAAATATTTATAGCAGCTCTTTTTGTGATGGCAAAGAATTGGACATTGAGTTGGGAAATAGTTGAACTAATTGTAGTATATACTAGAAGACTAGTGTGCTATAAGAAAAGTGAGTTAAATGGATAACAGAAAAAGCTGTAAAAACATGCATGAATTGATGTACTTTGGTACTTTAGTAAAGCAGAACCAGAACATTTTACATGGTAACAGTAACACTGTGTGATAATCATCTATGATTGACTTGTCTCCTCAACAATACAATTCCAAAACAATTCCAAAAGACTCATGATGGAAAATTCTCTCCACCACCAGAGAGAGAAGTGATGGAGTCTGAATGCAGATCGAAATATAGTATTTTTACTTTATGTGTTTATGTGTTTTATTTTGATCTGTTTATTCTTTCCTGACATGCTTAATATGGAAATGTTTTACATGATTGCACAAATATAACCTATATCAAATTGCTTACTGTTTTATGAAGAGAGAAGGAAAGGGAGAGGGAATTGGAACTTATAATTTTATAAAAATGACTGGAAAATTGTCTTGACATGTAATTGGAAAAAATAAAATACTATGGAAAAATTATTCATCCAAAATCAAAATAGATGCATTATTTTGATATAATTATGTATTTTTCTTATTTTATTATTAATATGGCTTATTATATTTATATTTTTTCTTAACCAGACCAGCATTCTTAGTATATGTGCAATCGGGCCACAGACAAATCTTAGTGATGTGTTCTTGGCCAATTTTTTTAATTATTATTATAGCTTTTTATTGACAAAACATATGCATGGGTAATTTTTCAGCATTGACCCTTGCAAACACTTCTGTTCCAAATTTTCTCCTCCTTCCCTCAGACCCATATATGTTAAACATGTTAAAATAAATGTTAATATGTATACACATTTATACAGTTATCTTGTTGCATAAGAAAAATCGAATTTAGAAAGAAGGTAAAAATAACCTGAGAAGAAAAACAAAAATGTAAGCAGAAAGAGTGCAAATGCTTGTGCAAATGTTGTAGTCCACACTCATTTCTCAGTGTATTTTCACCAGGTGTAACTGGTTCTGTTCATCACTGATCAACTGGAACTGATTTGGATCCTCTCATTGCCGAAAAGAGCCACTTCCATCACAATTGATCCCCATATGGTATTGTTATTGAAGTATATAATAACCTCCTGGTTCTACTCCTTTCTCTCAGCATCAGTTCATGTAAGTCTCTCCAGACCTCTCTGAAATCATCTGAAATCAGCCATTCTCCAATTGATGGGCATCCATTCATTTTCCAGTTTCTAGACACTACAAACAGGGCTGCCACAAACATTTTTGCACATGTGGGTCCCTTTCCCTTTTTTAATATCTTTTTGGGATATAAGCCCAGAAGTAACACTGCTGGGTCAAAGGGTATGCACAGTTTGATAACTTTTTGAGCATAGTTCCAAATTGCTCTCCAGAATGGTTGGATCCATTCACAACTCCACCAACAATGCATCAGTGTCCCAGTTTTCCCACATCCCCTCCAACATTCATCATTATCTTTTCCTATCATCTTAGCCAATCTGACAGAGTTGTCTTAATTTGCATTTCTCTGATCAATAATGATTTGGAACACATTTTCATATGAGTAAAAATAGTTTCAATTTCATCATCTGAAAATTGTCTGTTCTTATCCTTTGACCATTTATCAATTGGAGAATGGCTTGATTTCTTATAAATTAGAATCAATTCTATATGTTTTGGAAATGAGGCTTGGCCAATATTTTATTCAATATTTTGGTATTGATATTTATTAAAGAGAATGGTCTATCACATTCTTTTTTTTTGCCATTTTTTGGTATTGAAAATGATATTTTTCTCATTGGAGTTCCATTATTTTAAGAGACAATTTAGTAACATTGAAGTTAGTTTTTTTAAAAGGTCCTTTGTCTCAGTTGTGGGATGCAGATTTTATGAAGACCTTGACTGGTAAGACCATCACACCTGAAGTGGAGCCCAGTGACACCATTAAGAACATCAGGGCAAAGATTCAGGACAAAGAAGGCATTGCCCTGGATCAGCAGAGGTTGATCTTTGCTGGAAAGCAGTTGGAAGATGGGCAAGTTCTGTCTGTCTACAACATCTGGAAAAAAATCCACCTTCCAGTTGGTTCTCTGCTTGAGGGGAGGTGTCTAAATTCTCTCAAGTTTCAAGCTTTTGAATAATTTCATTGCACTTTTCTTTCAATAAAGTTGCTGCATTCACTCCCCCCCCCCCCCCAAATAAAGAGATTTGCTGGAATTCACTTGTAAATCCATTTTCTTTTCTTTTCTTCCTCCCCCCACCGCTGGCCCGGGGGGTGTGTTTGT
>MU177191.1:5779172-5812209 GCA_016696395.1 Antechinus stuartii
TCTGTCTCTGTCTGCCTCTGTGTCTGTTTCTGTCTGTCTATCTGTCTCTCTGTCTCTGTTTCTCTCTCTCTCTCTCTGTCTGTTTCTCTCTGTATCTCTCTCTCTGTCTCGCTCTATCTCTGTCTGTCTCTGTATCTGTTTCTGTCTCTCTTTCTGTCTGTCTCTCTGTGTGTCTCTGTCTCTCTCTTTCTATGTCTTCCTCTCTCTTTACTATCTCTGTCTGCCTATTTTTCTTTCTCTGTCTCTCTCTTTCTCTCTCTTCCCCCTTCTCTATGGGTCTGTTGCCCCTCTCTGTTTCTGTCTCTCTCTCTTTCCCTCTCTCTGTTTCTCTGTCTCTCTCTGTGTCTGTTTCTGTCTCTGTCTTTCTCTCTGTCTCTGTTTATCTCTCTGTCTCTGTTTCTCTCCATCTCTGTCTCTGTCTCCTTCTCTCTCTCTCTCCTCACCCCCCTCTCCCTCTCCCTCTCCCTCTTTCCTCATTATTTAGTACTGTACCTGGCACATAGTAGACATTACTAAATGTTAATTGACTGACTGACTTCACCCCTTTTATTCCATTAAAAAAAATCCCAGCAATTTCGTTGTCCTTTATAAAGCAATCAATTGGCTGCTTGTTCTGTCCAAATTTTATTCATTTCTCTTTTATTTTCAGAATTTTTTCTTTACGTGTTTTTTTTTTTTCTATTTGTTTCGTTTACAGGTTTGTTTATTTTTTTCTTTTGGTTTTTCCTTTTCTTTCTTTTTTTTCCTATTTCTTTCTTTTCCAGGTTTATTTTTTCTTTTGGTCTCTGTCTCTGTCTCTCTCTCTCTCTCTGTCTCCCTCTCTCACTCCCCTTCTGTGTCTCTGTCTCTCTGGCTGTCTGTGCCTGTGTCTTTGTCTGTGTCTGTCTGTCTGTCTGTCTGTGTCTCTGTCTCTCTCTGTCTCTCTCTTTCTGTGTCTGTCTCCCTTTCTCTCTCCCCTTCTGTGTCTCTGTCTCTCTAGGTGTCTGTGTCTCTGTCTCTGTCTCTCTGTCTCTGTCTCTCTCTCTCTCTGTCTCTGTCTCTGTCTCTCTCTCTCTCCCCCTTTTCCCTCATTATTTCCTACAGTACCTGGAACATAGTAGATACTTATTAAATGTTAATTGACTGACTGACTTCATCCCTTTTTTTCCATTGAAAAAAAATCCTAGCAATTTCGTTGTCCTTTTTAAAGCAATCAATTGGCTGCTTGTTCTGCCCAAATTTTATTCATTTCTCTTTTATTTTCAGACTTTTTCTTAATGGAGAGTTTTTTCTATTTGTTTCTTTTCCAGGTTTGTTTAATTTTTTCTTTTGGTCTTTCCTTTTCTCTCTCTCTTTTTCTATTTGTTTCTTTTCCAAGTTTATTTTTTCTTTTGCTCTTTTCCTTACTCTCTGTTTTTTAAAATTTGTTTCTTTTCCGGGTTTATTTTTTTCTTTTGGTTTTTCCTTTTCTCTCTCTCTCCTTTCTCTATTTGTTTCTTTTCCAGGTTTATTTTTTCTTTTGGTTTTCCTTTTCTCTTTTATGCCTGAATTTGGAAGGATAAATTGTACATAAGCCTTGGTTTCCCTGAATCCTGAAAGTATGGGTATGTTGGCTTATTTTACCAGTTTATTCTGGAGACTATTTTTTTCTTTTTCTAATCTGTCCCGCGTCTTTTAAAGTGTCCAGCTCTTGCCCGGTACCTCACACATAGTAGGAGCCCCCCAAATATCCATCCTCAGACGGATTTGATCTGCTGGGGTACCACCCCCGCACCGCGTCACGATTCGTGTTCCATTGGCCGACACAAGCCCCGTCTCCCAGCGTGACGTCACAGGTCTCCTCCTTTCTGCGGTTTTTCAGCTGGGCTGGGGCGTCCAGCCTTCAGTGAAAAGGGGCTGCCAGGAGCTCAGACTTCAGCCGCCTCCCGCCCCCCGGACCTCCCCCCGACCCACCAGTCCTGGTTGAGCCGTCGTGTTAGTCCCCTGTGTGCAGGAGGTAAGTAAGGACTCGCGGGGTGTCCCTTTTCCACCTTCCCTTTCCTCCCCAGAACCCCTAAGGGTGCCAGTTACCCCCCCCCCCCCAGACCTCCGGCCAGGGCCTTTTGAATTTCCCCCATGGATGGCTTCGCAGCTGGAGGGATGGACTTCCTCCGAGAACTGATCGGATGATTCCCACCCCCACAGCTTCCGCGGCCCCCTCCCCATCGCAGCTCCTCAACGCTCTCGGGCCCACTCCCTTCCCCCCTCCTTGGAGCAAGGCCCCGAAGGTTGGGCTGGTGGGTGATGGTTGGCAAAGAAGGGCCATGTCTACGAAATACCTTTTATTTTGGTACCTTTTCATTTTCATTCATTCATTCCGACATTTAATATTATTCTGGTCTCAACAAACGCCAAATGAAATAGATGTTTTCACGTACATCATCCAACAGATGTGTCTCTCTGTCATCTGTAGCTTAGTTTTTGTTTTAATATTTAATAGATTCAATCTGGCTTTTTCAAAGCTGCTAGTTTTGCTTTCTGGCCTTACTTCTCTTCTTGTCCAGTTTTTGTTTGTTTGTTTGTTTTTAAGATGCCTTATTGACCATCTTTTGTTGTTGTTTTCTTTTTTCCCCATCTCTGTCTTCTCTACCTCCCACATCCCACCTCATTAAAAAAAAAAAAAAAAAAAGAACGAACGAAAGAAAAAGCTAGCCTTTGTAACAAATATGCATAATGAAGCAAAACAAATCTCTACTTTGGCTGTGTCTGAAAATGTGTCTTAGTCTACGTCTGTGTTCCCTCACCTGTCAAGATGCGGGCCCCTTGCTTCATCACCAGTCTTCTAGTATCTTAATTGCCTATTGCACTGAGCAGAGTTCTGAAGCCTTTCACAAGGCCAAAATCCATCTCTTTCAGACTCACCGAACTAGATGAAGAGCTAATAAAGCTTTATGAGGCCAGCCAGCTACGGGCAACTCCCTTCTTAAATACTTAAAAACGGAGGAAAGGATCGTTCCTATATAGGACGTCTATTTAATTGGACTGGGAAGAGTGATTCTCTTACTTTATAAAGTTTTTTAAAATTTATTTTTACAGGCATTTATTATCATTTTCTCCCAGTGACATCCACCACACCCACAACAACAGTGACAGTAACAAAACCCTCACAATAAGGATGTATATTCTAGCAAAACCAGTTCCCATCTTGACCACGTCCATATAGGCAGGTATAGTTCTGCAATTTCAGTCCATTACCTCTCTGGCAGGAGGTGGGTAGGGTAACACGATTGGTCTAGTCAGACACACTACATTAATTAAGGTTCTAAAAGCTTTGAAACTTTTTTTTCTTGCTATACTGTTGTTGTCATTGTGTAAATTGTTGTCGTTCTGCTCACTTTAATCTCTATCAGATCTTAAGAGTTCTTCCCAATTTCCTCTGAAACCGTCCGTTTCTTATGGCACAATAAAGTATTGTTCTGCCATTACATTCGTAGACCACAGTTTAGTTATTTCTTCACATGTGGACACTCCCTTAGTTTCCAGTTTGGGGCTACTTCAAAAAGTGCTCCTATAAATATTTTTGTACATATGTCTCCTTTTCCATTTTCTTACTCCCTATGTGGTATAAGCCCAGTGGTGGTATAGTTGAGCCACAATTTAAGAACTTTGAGGGAACAATTATAACTTGCTTCTCAGTATGTCTGGACCAATTAGCATCTCTCCCAGTAACGTGCCTATTTTCCTGTAGCCTCTGCAGCATTTGTCACTTTGTTCATTAATAGTGAAAAAACATTTATTAAGCTCATGCTAAGTACCATCCATTGTGCTAAGCCCTGGGGATGCAAATACCATAAAGAAAGACAGTCCTTGTCTCCAGGAATTTACAGTCTAATGCACACAAAAGAAAGCTGGGAGTGCATGTCTGATGAATGGGAAGTAGAAACTCAAGTTGCTTTAATTTGTATCCTCTAATTATTAATAATTTGGAGCATTTTATCACAAGACTGTTAATTGCTGGGATTTCTTCCTTTGATGTCTACCTCCTCTTTAGTAGCTTTTGACTATTTATCTATTGGTGAATGATTTTTGCACTGATAAATTTTAATCAATTCCATATATATGTATGTATCCATGTTAAATGTATCCACAGTATTCTAATATTAATAGAGAAATTTGCTGCAAATTTCCCCCCATTAACTTCATTTCCTTCTAATTTTAATTGCATTAGATTTCTGCAAAAGCTTTTTCCAATTTTATGCAATTGAAATCGTTGATTTTATTTTCTGTGATCATTTGTCTAGCTTATTTGCTCACAACCTCTTCAGTTATATGTAAATGTAAAAGATATTTTTCCTTTGCTCCTCTCATTTCTCCATAGCCTATCATGTGTGCTGCTGGCCATAATGGATGACACTTCAGACTCTCTTTTTAAAATGCTACACAATGTAAATGATGTTGCCACATAGAAAGGGTTGCATTTTAATGGGATGAGATGCATATGATTATTGACAGCCAACAAAAAATAAGGTACTTCCCATTCAGTTTCAGGATTAAAAATCTGAAGGTTTTTGGAATGACAGAGGAGGGCATACCTCAACCTCAGAATCCCTAAGGGGTTCCACACCAGAAATTCATCCCATGATGCTTTATTCATTATAGCATCAGATTTGTACCTAGTGGACAGTGTGAATCTAGTACCCTGGTAGAAATTAGATGACATGAATACCTCTTTTATACCTTGTGTCTCTTTTTGTTTTGAGAATGATGTAGTCTATTAAACTAACATCAGATTGCTTGCTATCTTGGAGAAGGGGGAGGTAATGGAGGAAAGGCAAAAAATTTGGAACACAAAGTCTTACTAAAATAAATGTTGAAAACTCTCTTTACATGTATTTGGCAAAACAAAATACTATTGAGAAAAAAGAATGATGTAATCCCCAAGTATATCCCTCAGCCTCTTGGATAGAACAGCTGAAAAGAATGATAAAAAAGTTATACCTCCCTTAAAGAGCCAGCCTACCTGATGGTAATCTATAGAAATGCTTAATATCTGTTTATGCTTATTTTATATTATACTGCACTCCTGAAGTTTTCATTGTTTAGATTTGTTTTTTAAGTTGTTTTCTTAAATAACATATCCTCCACACAAAGGGATAGTTCTTTTTTGTCTTATTTCTATGCCTTGAATTGCAGTAAAAAATCAAATAGCAATGGTGATTATGGATGTAATTATTTCATCTCTGATCTTATTAGAAAGTTTTCTATCTAATCCCCATTAAGAATATTGCTTGCTCTTAGGTTTGGATAGATACTTCTTATCTATTTAAAATAAATCTCCAATTATTCCTATGCTTTTCAGTTTTTTTTAAAATAGAAATTGGTCTTGTATTTTAACAATACCTTTTTCTGCATCTATTGAAATAACCATATGATTTTGTGAGTTTTTTTATGTTTATAACTTTCCTTATATTGAACTAGACCTACATTCCTTTCATAAATGCAGCCAGATCATAATATGGATTACTAAGCCTTCTTGCTAATATTTTATTGAAAGTTTTCTTTTAAATAATTCTTATCAAATTTAATCTGTTTTTTTTCTTTTTGATTTCCTGTATTTTGATCCTAAGGCCATATTTGCATCATAGAAGGGATTCCATCTTTACCTCTTGGTTTGAAAACAGTTTATGTAGTATTGGAATTAATTTTTATGTACATGTTTTAGAGAGAAATTGACTTTGATTTTGAGTTCCAAATACTCTCCTTTCCTCCCCTCCCTTTGAGGGAGAAGGGAAGTAGTATGATATCCATTATATTAGATATTATAATATTCCCTATTAGACATTTCAAAATAAAATGCAAGAAAAAGAAAAAAATATGCTTCAATCTATTATCAGAATTGATCAGTTTTCTTGTTGGAAGTGACCCAAAATATTTTTTTCAAATGCCTATTGATTTCATATACCATTGATTTCTTTTTCTAAATACTACTTGTTCATATCCAGTGGAGAATGGTTTGTATTTTTCTCAATTTGACTCAGTTTCCTTATCCATAGATCCAACAGGTAAATTTTCCACAGTCCCCTATTTTGTCTCAATCTTTTGCCCATTTTGATGTTATTTTGATATACTGTGGTATACTGTTGGCTTCTGCCTAGTCTTTGCCAAACTGATTTTCAGTTTTCTCAGCAATTTTTGTGGGATACCAAATTTTTATCGCAAAAGTTGAAATCTTTTGGTTTCTCAAACACTGGGTTACTCTAGTCATTTGCTACTATGATTGTGTACTTAATCTATTACACTGATCTCCACTCTATTTCTTAGCTATTACAGATTATTTTGATGATTACTACTTTGTTTTTGTTTTTGTTGTTGTTGTTGTTTTGGTGAGGCAATTGGAGTTAAGTGACTTGCCCAGGGGCACGCAGCTAGGAAGTGTTAAATGTCTGAGATGAGATTTGAACTCAGGTCTTCCTGACTTCAGGACTGGTGCTCTATCCACTGAGCCACCTAGCTGCCCCTACTACTTTATATAATATGAAATCTGGTACCGCTCTGCAACCTTCCTTTATATTTTTCCATTGTTTTCTTTGATATTCTTGACCTCTTGTTCTTCCAGATGAATTTTGTAAATTTTTTTTGACTCCTATAAAATAATTCTTTGGCGGTTTGATTGGTATGTCACTGAATAACTTAGGTAAAATTGCCATTTTTATTATATTTGGCTCAGTCTATCCACAAGCAATTAATCATTTATCCAATTGTTTAAATCCCTCTTTATGCAAAAATTGTAACTGTTTATATGTACATTCCTTGGTTTAAGAGAAACAGAGATGATCTCCAGGTTTTGGCTTTAATACTGCCCTGTATTAGGTTGTGAACTGGGCTCCTGGACAAAAATCTTATCTACACTGGGCAAATATGGGGCTGTTAACCCAATTATAGAAAGCAAGGCTCAATGGGGGAATTCTGTATCTTTTCAGGAGGTTTCATTTTGTACCAAAAGTGACCCTCAGTTCTAGTGCTAAAAAACATATTCAGTTTTTTTAAATCTTGCACAATCAGAAAGGGATTCCTGCTGGTGACTCCTAAATTCTGATCAGGTGCATAAAATGAATATCAGACCTGTGGCCAAGCTGTTAAGCTAAGATGCATGGTCCCTCAGTGAGAAACCTATTGCCTATTGATAACTTTGAATTCTTTTTCTGAATACTACATGTTCAGATCAGTTGAAGAATGGTTTGTATCTTTTACCAATTTGACTCAATTTCCTTATCCATAAGTCTGACAAGTAAATTTTTCCATACTTCCCTAATTTTTCAAAATGCCAGAGCATTCTTGTAGACGTGTCTCTACAATCTCTCCCACCCCCCAGGTTGCAAATAGGACCAGTAAAAATATTTTTAGTTTCTCCAACCAGAAGTGGTATTTTATCTGATAAGGAAAAATAAAAATTTGAGGCTGCTACTGAAGCCTTAAGCCAACAAGTAGTGGGAAGACCTTGGATTCATTATGTGTGTGTGTGTGTGTGTGTGTGTGTGTGTGTGTGTGTGTGTCACAGATTTTCCTTGGTCATGTTCAAGAATTCTATATACATATGTATTTATAAATCCTTATCTATTTATCTGCATCTATCTGTATCTGTATCTCTCTGTGTAGACACACAAATATCTATCTATCTATCTATCTATCCAGAGCACACCAGAATAAGCAAAAATATTATGCCAAAAGAAACTCATTTGGGGCAAGCTCCTTGAAGCATAAGATGTGAGAGAACTCTCAAATGAGGCAGGAATGACAAAAAAAGAAATAAATAGGTTTTGTAATATAGGGAGAAATTTTGTAATAACAGGGAAAAATTGGCCTCAGTTCCAAATTCTGGATTACCATAAACTAAAAGGTTTAAAAATAATCTAACAAGATAAAAAACTAACTATTGAGATTTATGGAATAAATTAACTGATCCTTTAAATGAATTTAAATGATCTGATTACCTTTTAATGCTTCTCTTGAGCCTTATCTTAGAAAATCAAATTTTCTATTCATTTCTGGTCTTTGAATAAGAAATGTTTAGAAATCCTTTATTATATGCTAATTTTTTCCCTAATGGATGGTAATTAGTTTTGCCAGGTAGGTGATTTTTGGTTTTCTTATTAGCTCCTTTGCTTTCCAGAATATCACATCCCAAGTCCTCCTATTCTGTAATGTGAAGCTGCTAAATCTTGTTCTATCCTGTTATATATACTGTGGCTCCAGAGTATTTGAATTGTTTCTTTCTGGCTGTTTGCAGTATTGTCTCCTTGATCTGGGAGCTCCGGAATTTGGCTATAATATTCCCAGGAGTTTTCATTTGGGGATCTCTTTCAGGAGGTGAGCAGTGCATTCTTTTGATTTCTATTTTGATTCTAGTATATCCTGCAACTTTGTGTATAACAATTATATGTCTTACTTTAGTAGTTGATTTTCTGTAAGTGAACAGTCATTAACCCTTTAAAAATCAATGTTTTATGCTTAATTCCTTCAATTCTCTTATCTTATTGCTGTTGTTCATTTCTAGTACAATTCTGAGCAATAATGGTAATAAAGGACATCTTTGCTTCCGCCTTGACCATTCTGAAAAGACTTATAGTTTATTCCCATTACAGATAATGCTTGCTTGTGCTTTTAACATAGACATGAATGAGATGCTACTTATGAATTAAGAGAAGCTCCATGTTTTCCTATGCTTTTAATTCTATTTCATAGGAGCAAAGGTTGTCCAAAGCTTTCTCTGCATCTATTGAAATAATCATGAAATTGTCAATATGATCAATTCTGATGATAACTTTTTAAATATTGAATCCTTCACATATAAACTGATGGATTAAACAGTATTGTTGGAAACAAAATTCTGAACCCCAAATAAGGGCACAGAAAACAAACTCGGGATGAGTGAAGCAGTTTAAAATTTTAATACATGCCTGCAAGAAGCGGGTGTGAAACTCAAAATGAGCTCACACATCTTACAGAAGCAAGAGTGTATCCTTTTAAAAAAATCCCTTCTTCTGGCCACAAAGTCCCTTCCCCATCTTCCTAATGGCTGGGGTAATGAGGTTAACATTCTTTCCTTATCTTCCGACAACATACACCCCTTAATATAGTCTATATCCCCTCTCACACTACATATGTTGTATGACCATTAAAATGAGCCTTAGCTCTTCCTGGAGAGGAGAAGTTAATATTTATGAAGCAATTAAGCTTGTGTACTCCAGCTAAGCTATACTCTTTGTCCCACTTTCAGCTTTTTTTTTTTTTAACTACACAACTGTCCAGTTTTACCTAGTTTCAACTGTTTTCAGGAACTCCTCTCCTCGGGACTACTTCCATTTCCAGATTTCTGGTTTTCTACTGCTATAGGAACATAACTTTTTTTGAATTTCTCACTGACCACTCACTGACCACCACTTTCTCTTCTTGGGTTATGTAATTTTTTGTAGATATTCTCATCACCAGAAATGTCATCATCAGGGAGATTTGGTCTTCAGCAATTCCTAAGTGCCCTGGGTTGCCTCATTCTTTCCTGGGTGTTAATCAGAACAAGGATATTGCAGGGTCAAGAAAAACAGCTCCTTCCAAAGTGTTCCTCTAGGGGAGACTCAGAATTCCCACCTGTTTATCTCCTATAACCTCTACTACTTGATTTTCTTTCCAGGAACCTCCATCATTTTTCCTCTGGGTTACATTAGCCATCAGCAATCTCACCATCTTGGATTTTGATTCAGTTTTATACTCAATCTCCCCCCAACTCCAGTTTTCTGATTCTGTTATCTCTCTTTTTTGATTGGAGGCCTGATAAATAGGCCAAAAACAAAACTCCTTGTTTCCCTTTTAATAGAGGGCTGAATATTTTCAGCTTTTTGTTTCCCATCAGCATCATGGAAGCATTTGAGAATAACATACTAAAATTCTGTCCTTGAAAGACCAATAGAGTTATATGTTCTAATCTTCGTGTGGGAAATATATATTAAAAATTTCATTACCATTAACAGAGATCATTTTTTAAAATTCTATATTTCAGAATAACTTAGCATCTACTCCAAAAAGTAGAGTTGGAAAAAAAAGATTGCCAAATCATTCTCTGGCAATAAACTTAATGTAGGGGTGGGGTCTATAATTTAAAGTTCTGCTAACGAATGATCCTTGTGAAATTTGAGAATTCTATAGGATTCCATTTATAACAATAAATCCAGGTTTGTTTTTCTTGTACTAGTTTTATTTAAAGTAAAATGTGTCTATTTTTCTGTTGGGTAATTGTGATATTTGATCCTCTATAAGTAAAATAGATCTTGATGCAACACTCAAAATTTGGTATTATGGAGCAATGGTTCTAGACTGCAAAAATGAAAACTGTAAATGAAAGCTCTCTATCAAACTTAAGACATATTGAGATCTCTGGGGATGACTGACATATTGAATACCTTAAAGTTAAAAAAAAGATTAAAAAAAATTTCTACCGTGAGTAAGAAAAAGTGTATTATGCACACTATGATTTATCTGGGCTGTGAAAGTTAATGCTTTTGTCCTTCTTTATAGCTCTAAAGGAGGGAAACTAGGTGGTGGAGTGAATAAAGTGCGGGGCCTGAGCTCAGAAAGACCTGAGTTCAAATCTGTTTTGAGAAACTTATTAGCAGGGTGACCCCGGGTAAGTCATTTAACTCTATTTTCCTCAGTTTCCTCATGTGTAAAATGAACTGGAGAAGGAAATGGAAAATGTGAGAAGTAATTCATTCAGACCCCTACTCTATTCCAACCAATATTAATCAATTTGAGAAAATCATATCAATTGTATGTAAAGTCCCAGAACTGTGAGCTGAAGATTCTAAGTTCACTTGTTTAACTATAGGAAATTAATCCTCCACTCTTGTTTTTCCTTGTCATGGTGAACAACCTCAGCTTGACAAAGATGACAACTTTCTCCAAATATTTTTGTTCCTCCATATCAATCATTTGTCCAGTAGGAACAGATGACCATCTTATGATCACTTAGCTCACTAATTGTGATAGCTGGTACCATTTCCTCCTTCCCGAATTAAGGAGAAGCCTGTCCAAATATTCCTTGCTTCTTCCAACTTGTGATCCTGCTGACAAAATATTTTGTTTATTCAGTGGAATTTTTCTGTATTTGGTATGGCTGTTCTGGAATGACTGGATATCTAGTTCTATAAAAATAAGGTCCTGGAAAGAGGTGGGATCTTAGATCATGAGGAAGATCTGAAATCCACTTCATTAGAGAAGACCGTGGAACCTTTAATAAAGTGCTATTGGCTCAGATCTCTGCCTCAATCTTTCCTATTGTTGGTAGAATAATTATAATCCTCACAAAAACCATTCCATTATCTTTTCCAAGAAAACCCCAAATGGGGTCATGAAGAATTGGAAACAATTGAAAAACAACTGAATAATGCTTATAAGTGTTTTTGGATCAAATTCACAGCTAGAGTGGAATGAATTGATAGATGAATAAAATTATTTTATTTGTAAAGTAATTTAGAACAATATTCTCTTGGATTACTGTCATTTGTCAATAAATTTTATTCAGGGATTACATTTTAAATCCAGATATTGTTTTCTTTTTTATTAAAGTTTTTTATTTTCAAAACATATGCATATGTAATTTTTCAACATTAGTTCTTGCAAAACCTTGTGTTCCACTTTCCCCCTCTTTCTCCCCAATCCCTCTCCTAGATGGCAGGTAATCCAATATATGTTAAACATGGTAAAAATAAGTGTTAAATCCAATATAGGCATATATATTTATACAGTTATCTTTCTGCACAAGAAAAATTAAATCAAAAAGGAAAAAAATGAGAAAGAAAATAAAATGCAAGTAAACAACAACAAAAAGTGAAAATGCTATGTTGTGATCCATACTCACTTCCCACAGTCCTCTCTCTAGGTGTTGATGGCTTTTTTCATCACAAGATCATTAGAATTGACCTGAATCTAAATATTGTTTTCTTTTAATATTATGCTTATAATTTCTTGTATTGTGATCTTGGGAAAGCATTGTATTAGATATATGTTTGATATATGATAACTTAGACTGTCATGTATTTGTTGGAAGTTATCTCATCTTTTTATTTGAATGCTCTCAGTTTATAACTTTGAACTGTTCATTATTAGGAACTTTGATTTGAAGATTGTTTTTAATATTTAATTGATATGGTCTGTATTGTCAATGACTTTACAGGGTTGGACTCCCTGTGAGGGGGATGACTAAAGAAAGACCTGTTAAGCTGTGTAAAGTTTAATTTGAGAATACAAAATTCTTAGAGGATTATTTTGGCCAAAGCATGGAACATAAGCATAAGCTTACTTAGAAAGTTATGGAATTTTATTAAACAATCTCTCCAAATCAAGTTAGAACAAATGAACTATTGAAATGGCTAAATTCTTCATCATTCTCAAATTTTCTTTCTGTATACTTTGGGGGGAAAAAGTCTAGAGAAATGGAGGAATTAGAATCAGGGGCTAATTACAATGGATGAATCCACTTGGCAAATTAAATTAAGGAAATTTTGTATTGTTCCAAAAAAAACAAATCTCCTTTTTCCTCTGTTTTCAACACTGGTCATGTTGGAGATTGATGAGAGGAAAGACAGGTACAGAAATTAATTGAAAACTAAGCTACCAAAATAATAATTGGAAACCAAATTTGTAAAAGAGGAATAATCGAATTTCTTTTACTTCTAAATTACAATTTAAATGATTTTATTAAGTATATTGATGAACTTATGGGTTAATACCCAACTCTGTAGAGTTTACTGAAAACAGCAATAATAACAATAACAAAATCATAGATCAGTTATTCCTTAAAGAGACCTCTAAAAATGAGGAGGGATTGATTTAAAGCTGAAGTTTACATTTTAAAAACTTATTAGTCTTATTATATGTTTTTATTAGTCATTAGAGATTCAGTGAAATAGGAATTCAGGGAAGTGTCAAAATAAGAAAACCTTAAGAAATACTATAGGAGAAATTAAATTTAAAATCTTGTGAGCTTAAATAATTCCACAACTCAGAATTTTAAAAGGAAATACATTTGCTAAGCCTAGAGAAGTTTCACCTAGCCAATTTCTAAGTATGAAGTTTTTAATTCTAAATATGAAGATTTTAATTTTAGTGTAGAATCAAGGTATACTTAAACACTGTACTTAAAGCTAGGATAAGTTTAAAGAACAAAGTAAATGGACTTAATTTTGAGGAAATGGAAGGATATAGAGAAAAAAAGTTAAATCCTGAGCCCTTCAAAAAAGTACAATCACCATTAAATAGTTTTGCAGGAGTGCAATTCCTGTTACACTCCTATGCCGTAGTTGGGTTTTGGCTGAATCCCTTGGGTACTGCCAAAATAGCTGGATGAATGCTTTTTTTCAATATAAAAGAGGTTAACTTCGAGGAGATAGAAGATTTCTTCTCTAAAATCATCCTGCTTGCTAAAATCTTTGACACCTTATAATGAGGAACATGTGCTGAGTTACTTAAAAAACAAACAAACAAACAAACAAACAAAAAAAACTATGTGATTGTAACTAATTCTGTTTGCCTAAAAGCTCTTAAAGAAATTAGTAGGAACTGTGTATTAAAAATTTATTTATTTATTTAATATTTTCCCCAATTACATTTAAAACCATTTTACATTTTTTTTAAATTTTGAGTTCCAGATTCTCTCCCTTATCTCTACTCCCAGCCCCCACTAAAAAACCACATGTAAAACATGCCCATAAAAGTCATGTTGTGAAGGAAAACATGGATCTTCCACCTTAATTTTTAAAAAACCATCAAGAAAAATAAAGTTTAAAAAAAGAGAGAATATGATTCAATTTATATTTACACACAATTCAATTTCTTCTCTGGATATGGATAGGATTTTTCATCCTAAGTCTTTCAGAATAGTGGATCTTTGTACTGGTGAGAATAGCAAAGTCATTTACAACTGGACATTCCAGAACATCACTATTACTTTGTATACAGTACATTTCATTTTGCTTGAGTTCATGGAGGACTTTCCAGGGGTTTTTCCCCACCAAGAGCATTCTGCTCATCGCTTCCCATATTACAACAATATTCCAGGACAATTATACACCACCACAGTTTACTCAGCTATTCCCTAATTGATGAACATCCCCTCAATTTCCAATTCTTTGCTTTGTGTGCTCTAGTTTTAATAGTTATGCTAAAGGACTAGTAATTTAGAAAATTTATAGGAATTGATTTGGCTCTGGATAACTCTAAAAAACAAACAAGCAAAAAAGCTTTAATGGGAAATTGGGAATGTCACCATGAGTTTTTCTTTCTTTTTTCTTTTTTAACATAAGCCAACTAAAAAATAATGGAAACTTGTGCAAAATTAAGTTTAGTTATTGCCAGTAGTAATTAAGAATCAAAATTGACTGTGTTGCAAACATTGTAATGGTAGTAAATTAGAGAATCCAATCAGTTCTTTTATGTACAAAGGGAATAATGTATATTTACACATATCTCCCAGGATTTTGGGGAGAAACACAGTTGTGAAGTGCTTAACACAGTGCCTGGTTTACATAAAGGATAATTGTTGGAATACAATTGAGTAAAATACTATCCCATTTATAGATGTACAAAATATATTTCATAAAAAGGATCATCTTTGTGCTATAGTTTTTTAAAATCTTATTTTTATTTAATATTTTCCCCAGTTACTTTTCTAGTGATTGATTGATTGATAAAGGATCATCTTTGTGCTCTAGTTTTTTTTAAAAATCTTATTTATTTAATATTTTCCCCAGTTACTTTTTCTAGTTGGCATAAAATAGTTTTTTAAAATCTTATTTATTTAATATTTTCCCCAGTTACTTTTTCTAGTTGGCATAAAATAGTCACAAAAATTTATAAACTAAACATTTTAAAAGTAACTTTAAAGTATTACTAAAAACAGCCTTAAGCAAACTTTCAAAGCATAGAAAAAGCCTGGCATGTGATAGCTATGACCTAAACTAATGCGATTACCATGAAAATGCCAGAGGTAAAAATATAAATGATATTCTATAAATTGATAAATTTGAAAGGTATTTAAATTATTTTCATATGCATAGTGATGTTTTAAATACAAGAAGGTGAAGAAAAGCTGATAAATCAAGTTTTTTTTTCCTCTTTTCAATCTGAATATCTATTATATGATTATTGAGATATATTAAAAATTAGAAAATGCTAATAATAGTAAATGACTTATAATTAAGACTGGGTTATTTTAGACACTGCCCCAATGTCAACTTGGATGGAATCCACTTGTCTAACTTGTGGACCTTTTAATCAGCTTGCCTTTCAAGTCACATTAGCCATTTGCTAAATTGCAATCTTCTTTGAAAACTTACAGAAAAGATTATTATTGTGCCCAAGTCAGTCCTTGATCAAAATTCATCCCTAGTTCTAAAGCCATAGCTCCCTCTGATACCATACCTTTTCTTTTAAAAAAAAATAGCATTGTATTTTTCAAATACATGCAAAGATAGTTTCAATGTTTTTCTCCTTTCTTCCCCTCTTCCTCTTCCTCAAAGCAGAAAGCAATCAAACACTGGTTAAACATGCACAATATTTCTAAATATATTTCCATATTCATCATGCCGCTCAAGAAAAATCTGATCAAAAGGGGAAAATAGCCACAAGAAAGGGAAAAAAACAAGCAAACAACAAAAAAGATGAAAACACTATACTTTGATCCACATTTAGTCTCCATACTTCTCAATCTGGGTGCAGATGGCTCTCTAAATCACGAGTCTATTGCAATTGTCTTGGATCACCTCATTGTTGAAGAGTCAAATATATCACAGTTGATTATCACACAATCTTGTTACTGTATACTCTTGTTTCTGCTCACTTCATGTAGCATCAGTTTGTGCTAAGTGCTTCCAGGGTTTTCTGAAATAATTTCTTATAGAACAATAATATTCCATTACATTGATATACATAATTTATTCAGCCATTCTCCAACTGATGGGCATCCACTCAAATTCCAGTTACTTTCCGCTACAAAAAGGGCTATATTTTTATATACTAATTCTTCTTATACTTCTCTTCTATAGTGAGTTTGTTATGACACTTGAGATACAGATCTAGAAGAAAGAAGCCCCTTAATAACTTATGTAAGAACATAACTTGTTTTAGAAAAATAAAATTAAATACCTTGTACTTTTTATATCAAGGATCCTTAAAAACTGAATCTACCTAAAGCTGTGAAGCTATGATTATTGGAACTTGCTGTGAGATCTCATGGGACTGTAATTGATATTGTTCTGAGTCTGATTTCAGGAATGATCATCGAGGAATCCTATTAGGCAAATTTATATGATCATGGAAGATTAGCAACATAAATATAATATTAAATATTTCAAAAGTTAATACTGTAGCATATCTGAACTATTAAATAAGATACAGGCTTAAGGCTTGAACTATTTACATTAAAATTTTATTTCTTCCTAAAATTAATATGAGGATATTTGGGTATTGGTGATTTTAGTTTTCTGCTTATACATGTATGTTAATTTAAAAAAAATTATGAATCATGCTGGGAGAGAAAAATCAGAATAAAAGGTAAAAATCATAAGGGAGGGAAAAAAAACAAAAAAAGAGGAAAAAGTGAACATAGCATGTGTTGATTTATTTTCATTCTCCATGGTTCTCTCTCTGGATACAGATGACATTTTCTATTCAAAGTTTATTGGGATTGTGTTGGATCACTGAACTGCTAAAAAGAATTAAGTCTTTCCTAGCTGTTCATTGTACAATCTTGCTATTACTGTGTACACTATATTCCCAGTTCTACTTATTTTGCTCAGCATCGGTTTGTGTAAATCTTTCTAAAATCAGCTTGTTCATACTTTATTATAGATAAATAATATTCCATAATTTTCATATATCATAACTTATTCAGCCATATCCCAATTAATTTGCATCTACTCACTTTCCAATTCAACCGCCACTACAAACATTTTTGCACACATGGGTCGCTTTCTCTCCTTTAAGATGTCATTGGGATATAAAGCCAGTAGAAAGACTGCTGGATCAAAGGGTATTCACAGTTTGATAGCCCTTTGGACATAATTACAAATTGCTCTCCAGAATGGCTGGATCATTTCACAACTCCACCAGCCATGCATTAGTATCCCAGTTTTTTTCCACACATATCTTACAACATTTATCATTATCTTTTCCTGTTATCTTAGCCAATATGAGAGATGTGAGTGGTACTTCAGAGTTGTTTTAATTTGCCTTTTTCTAATCAGTAGTGATTTACAGTATCTTTTCATATGACTATAGATGGTGATCATCTAAAAATTGCTGTTTGGCAAATGAATTGGGTGATGACTTGTATTCTTTTTTTAATTAAAGCTTTTTATTTCAAAATATTTGCATGGATAATTTTCAACAGTCAGCCTTGCAAGACCTTGTGTTCCAAATTCCTGCCTTCCTCCTATCCCTTTCTCTACATGGCAAGTAATTCAATGTATGTTAAACATATGCAATTCTTCTCTATATATTTACATAATTATCATGCTGCACAAGAAAAATCAGATCAAAAAGGGATAAAATGAGAAAAAAAACAAAATGCAAGCAAACAACAACAACAACAAGAGTGAAAATACTATGTTGTGATCCATACACAGTTCCTACCGTCATTCTGGGTGCAGATGGCTCTCTTCATCACAAGACCATTGGAATTGGACTGAATCATCTCATTGTTGAAGAGAGCCACATCCATGAGAATTGAGTGGATGAATTGTATTCCTATAAATTTGACACAGTACTTTATATGTTTTAAAAATTAAGCATTTATCAGAAACACTGGCTGTAAAAAAAATTTTTTTCCCCAGCTTTGTTCTTCCCTTTTAATCTTGAAAGGGTTTGTTTGGGCAGAAACTTTTTAATTTAATGTAATCAAAGTTTTCCTTTGTGCATTTCATAATGTTCTTTAGTTCTTTGGTTATAAATTCTTCCCTTCTGCAAAGATTTAATAGGTAAACTATCTCTTACTCTACTAATTTGCTTATGGTATCACCCTTTATGCCCAAATCATGTACCATTTTGACCTTATTTTGGTATGGGGTGTGAGATATAGGTCTATACTGAGTTTCTGACATTATTTTCTAGTTTTCCAAGCAATTTTTATGAAATACTGAAATTTTATTTCAGAAGCTGGGGTTTTGGAATTTATCAAATACTAGATTATTATAGTCATTGATTATTGTGTCATGTGTATCTAATCTATTCCACTGATTCACCACTCTATTTCTTAGCCAGTACCAAATGATTTTGATGACTGCCACTATATAATATAGTTTTAGGTCTAAGTACTTTTAGTACAAATGCCATCATTTGTATTTTTTTTTCATTAATTCCCTTGATATTCTTGACTTTTTTTTTCTTCCAGATGAATTATGTTATTCTTTTTTCTAGCTCTATAAAGTAATTTTTAGCAGTTTGATTGGTATGGTACTGAACAAGTACACCAATTCAGGTAGCATTGTCATTTTTATTGTATTAGCTCTGCCTACCTGTGAACAATTGATATTTTTCCAATTGTTTAGATCTGACTTTATTTGTTTGAAAAGTGTTTTGTAATTGTGTTCATATAGTTCCTGGGTTTGTTTTGGCAGGAAGATACCCAAATATTTTATTTTGTCTGCAGTTATTTTAAATGGAATTTCTCTATCTCATTGCTAGGGTTTGTCAGTAATATATAGAAATGCTGATTATTTGTGTGATTTTATTTTATATTCTACAACTTTGCTAAAGCTGTTAACTGTTTCAGGCAAATTTTTGGATGATTCTCTAATTATATCATCATATCATTTGCAAAGAGTGATAGTTTTATCTCCTCATGGCCTATTCTAATTCCTTTACTTTCTTTCTCTTTTCTTATTGCTAAAGCCAACATTTCCAGTACAATGTTGAATAATAGTGGTTATAATGGGCATCCTTGTTTCACCCCTGATCTTATGGGGAATGCATCCAGCTTCTGTCCATTACAAATAATGCTTGCTGATGGTTTTAGGTAGATGTTGCTTATCATTTTAAGGAAAACTCCCTTTATTCCTATGCTCTCTAGTGTTTTTAATAGTGCTGCATTTTGTCAAAAGTTCTTTTTACATTTATTGAGATTATCATATGAGTTGTTAGTATTGTTATTAATATGGTCATTTATTGGCAATAGTTTTCCTGATATTGAACCAGCCCTGCATTGATGGTGTAAATTCCACTCAGTCACAGTGTATTATCCTGCTGATAAGTTGTAATCTCTTTGCTAATATTTTATTTGAACATGTTGCATCAATATTCATTAGGGAAGTTAGTCTCTAATTTTCTTTCTTTGTTATAGCTCTTCTTGGTTTAGGTATCAGTACTGTATTTATGTCATAGAAGGAATTTTGCAGGATTCCTTCTTTACATATTTTCCCAAATAGTTTACATAGTATTGGAATTAATTGTTCTCTAAATGTTTTGGAAAAATTAGTTGTAAATCCAGCTGGCCTTGATAGCTTATTCAATTTTCTTTTCTAAAATAGGGCTTCTTGAATATTTTTTTTTCCTCTTTTGTTAATATGGGCAATTTCTATTTTGGTAAATATTAATTCATTTCAATTAGGTTGCCAAATTTGCTGGTATATAGTTTGGCAAAATAACTCCTAATTATTGCTTTAATTTCTTTTTCATTGATGGTATGTTCACCCTTTTCTTTTGTGATGCTGGTAATTTGCTTTTTTCTTTCTTTTTTTCTAATCAAATTAACCAAAGGTTTTATTAATTAATTCAATAGTTTTCTTAGTTTCAATTTTATTAATCTCTCTTTTGAGTTTCAGAATTTCTAATTTGGTATTTAATTGAGAGTCTTTAGCTTGGTCATTTTCTAGCTTTTTTTAGTTGCATGCCCAATTCATTGATCTCTTCTTTCTCTATTTTATTCATGTAATTATTTAGAAAGAGAAAGTTTCCCCTAAGAACTGCTTTGGCTACATCCCATAGGTTTTGGTATTATATCTCATTATATTCTCTTGGATGAAATTATTGATTATATCTATGATTTGTTGTTTGACCCACTTGTTCATTAAAATTAGATTATTTAATTTCCATTTGGTTTTTAGTCTGTCTTTTCCTGGTTCTTTATTGAATATAATTTTTAATTGCATCATTGTCTGAAAAGGTAGCATTTACTATTTCTGTTTTTCTGCATTTGATTGTGAGATTTATGTGCCCTAATACATGGTCAGTTTTCATGTAGGTGCCATGTACTGCTGAGAATAAGGTATATTCTTTTTTGTCCCTATTCACTTTATTGATCATATCTAAGCTTTTTAAGATTCTATTAATCTCCCTAATTTCTTTCTTTTTTATATTGTGGTTAAATTTGTCTGATCCTGAGGGGGGAAAATTAAGGTTCTCCACTAATATAGTTTTGCCCTCTATTTATTTCTTCCTGTAACTGATTTAACTTTTCTAAGAAAGTGGATGCTGTACCACTTGGTACATAACTTAGTACTGATACTACTTCATTGTCTATGGTACCCTTTAACAAGATATAGTTGCCTTCTTTATCTCTTTTAATTAGATCTATTTTTTTAGTTTATGTTTATCTGAGATCAGAATTGCTACCCCTGCTTTTTTTTTTTTTTTTTTTTTTGCTAAATTCTGCTCCAGCCTTTTCCCCCTGGTCTGTATGTATCTATCTCTTTGTTTCAAATGTGTTTCTTGTAAACAACATATTGTAGGATTTTTTAAATCCACTCTGCTTTTTGCTTCCATTTTAAGGGAAATTCATTCCATTCGTATTCACAGTTATGATTATCAGCCCTGTATTTCCCTAAATCCTATTTTCTCTCCTGTATATGCTTTTGTTCTTTCTTTCCATCCTGTCCTTCCTTAGTAGAGTTTTGTTAATAACCAACCCCACCCTCTACCTGCTCTACCTTCTGTCACTCCTTCTCCCTTCTCTTATCCCTTTATCCTAGTGTTTCTACCCTTCCTTCTATCCAGCACTTCCTTTTTCTTTCTTCTCCTACTTCTTTATAGAGTAATATATATTTCTATACCCAACTGAGTATTACATTATTCCCTTTTTGAGCCAAAACTATTGAGATTTACATTCATACACTGCTCATCCCCTCCCCCCCATTCTTAACCTCTATTGTTAATAGGTCTTTTGTGCTTCTTCATGTGATCTAATTTGTCTCATTATCTCTCCCCTTTCCTCTTCTCCCTTCGTCCTTTTCTATGTTTCTCTTGAATCCTGTGCTTGAAGGTCAAATTTACTATTTAGTTCTGGTGTTTTCAAGAGAAATGATTAAAAGCCTCTTACTTTATTGAAGATCCATCTCTTCCCCTGAAAGATGATGTTCAGTCTTCCTGAGTAGTTAATTCTTGGTTGTAACCCCAGGTCCTTTGCTTTCTGGGACATGGTATTCCAGGCCCTCTGATCCTTTATTGTGTTCACTGCCAGATCCTAGGTAATCCTGATTGTTGTTCTTTGATACTCTGTGGGGTTTTCCTTGTGAGATCTCTTTCCAGAAATGATCAATGGATTCTTTCAATGAATATTTCCCCTTCTGGTGCTAGTACATTTGAGCAGGTTTCCTTGATGACCTCTTGAAGAATGCTATTCAGGCTTTTTTTTTTTTTTTTTTTTTTTGGTCTTGGCCTTCAGGTAGACCAATAATTTTAAAATCATCTCTCGTGGGCCTATTTTTCAAGTCAGTTGTTTCTCCATTGAGTTTTTTGACTGATTGATGAGTGATTTGACTGATTTGATTGATGTCTTGTAGAGTCATTAGCTTCAATTTGCCCCATTCTAGTTTTTAGTGTGTGATTTTCTTCAGTTAGCTTTTGTATCTCTTTTTCTATGTGATTATTTCTACTTTTCAAGGTATGTGATTATTTCTACTTTTCAAAGTATTGTTTTCTTCAGTGGATTTTTTCCATTTGGTCTATTGTATTTTTTAAGATATTGATTTTTTCAGTGATTTTTTTTTTTTTTTTGCATTTTACCAATTGTATTTTTTAAGGATTTTTTCCCCTCGATCTGTTGACTTTCTCTTGCGTATCTCTCATTTCTTTTCCCAGTTTTTCTTCTAACTCTCTTATTTGATTTTTAAACTCTTTAATGAGCTCTTTCAAGAAGGCTCTCTGGACTTCAGAGCAATTCATATCTTTGAGGTTTCTCATGTGAATATTTTCTCCTTTTCTGAGTTGGTGTTTTGATCTTCCTAACACCTTAGTAGCTTTCTATGGTTAAGGTTCTTTTCTGTTTCTTGCTCATTTTCTTTCCTTCTCTTTTTAAATTTTTTCTTTTGTGCCTTTTATGGTCAAGCTCTGCTTTTGGGATAAAGGGAGTGCTATCCCAAGCTTCTCATGAAGCTCTGAGCTTTGGATTTGAGCACAGGGGCCCCTTATGTTTGATGTCTTGCTCATAGCCATACCTGCTCTTTCCAGAAAACAGCCTGGTTTCCAAGAAATTTCCTTCTGAACTAGGACTGGAGGTTGCCCTACTGATCTACTCTACTACTGAGCCAGAATCAACAGTCTCAGTTGCCGATCTGCTGTGATTAAAATCCTCTCACTGGCTTTCTCTGACATTGTCTGAACTGGGCTCAACACCCCTTTAACCCCAGTGAGACTGATATTTCTTGGAATCCTTCCAATCTATCTTGAGCTAAAAAGTGGTTTCATATTGTCAGACTGTTCAGAGGCTTGGTTTCATATGGTTTTCAAGGGAACCTGGGAGAGCTTGAGCAGCTTCTTGGCTTGAATCTGCTATCTTCCTCGACTGCCATCTTGGCTCTGCCCCCAGAACTCAAGATCAATTGGGTATTGATGGAACAGTTTATGGAATAAATTGTTGTTCTATTAATTATTTAGCAGAAATATCTTTCCTTGGGGGTTAAAAAAAGAATGATAGAATATCATGTGTTACCTAATTGAGAAAAGACAATTTTATTTGGGTTTATTATCATCTGAATATTGAATATTCCTTGAAAGGCAAACATGTTTATATAGAGTCTTAAAATCGACTATTCAGTGTATTTATACATACTATTTCAGAACTTTTTTTTTGATGATTGCAGCTTTGGGGGCAACTTTTAAATGAATTTAGTTGTGTATCACAGTCGTCATTATTTTTAAAAAATGTTCTATTAATAACTATCTAGCAAAATCTTCTCCTCCTAAGGAAGGAATGGGCAATTAAGAGAAAATAGCTATAGTGATAATTTTTAATTGGTTTTAATATAGGTTAACAAATTTAAATAGTTATATATGCCAAATATAAAATTCTTGTTCAGAATTATTATTTTTTTTTTTGGATTTGAATTTGTCAATCTAAAATGTAAATTCTTTGGTCTAGTGATGCTCACATTAGTGCTATTAAAATTTGAGTTGGCTCTTACTACCTGACCTAGTTATTGTAATGGCAAACTAAAATTGTATTTAGTTCTATTTTGTCAGATATTTTTAACAGAGTAAGGAACCTCTGAAAGTGATCTGAACTGGAGAAGCAAATCCACTAGAAGCTGCTCTGAAGCCTCATTCATTTCAGTATTTCTAAAAGAAGAAATCTCCAGAAAACTACATGATTGCATCAGAAGGTCCACAGCACCATAAGGGAGTAGCTCTTTGTCAAAATTGCTTGAATCCTTTTCACAAACTCAGATTTCCAGAACTCATGTGAAGGATCAACAATGCTTGCATTGTCCTCTGATTGCCTGATTTTTGTATTTTGTAGGGCATGTTTTACCAGGAGGTATCTTTCCCTTGTGATTCTTGATCAGTGAGAGAGTCAACTTAGATATTCATTGTTTATTTAGGGTATTATATTTAATTAAATGGAACATAATCAGCATGTTTAATGTCACCTTTGTGCCTGAGTAAGTGCACTGCCCCCTTTTGATTTTGTATCTCCTATAGAGGACTGCCCTCCATGCATTTAGATTGTAACAATCCATAGAAAGGCTGGTGTTTATCTGTAGATTGAAGGGGAAAGTGAGAAGTAATTCATTTGGACCACTACTCTATTCCAATCAGTATCAATCAATTTGATAGGATCTTGTCAATTGTATATAAGGACACAGAGCTGTGATTTATAGATTCTAAGTTCACTTGCTTAACTATAGGAAGTTAACTTAAGACCCTCCATCCTTCTTTTTCCTTCTCACGGTGACCAAGCCTAGCATGGCAGAGATTACAGCTATATGTAAAGTCCTCCTAAAATATTTTTGTACCTCCAGATCAATCACTTGTCCAGTAGAAGCAGATGACCATCTTATGACCACTCAGGTCACTTACTGTATTGGCTTACACCATTTCTTCCTGCACAAATTAAGGAGAAGCCTGTCCACTTATGTGGAGATAATTACTTCACCCAACTTGTGTCTCTGCTGACATATTGTTTATTTTAACTTATGCATCACATGTCACTCAATGAAATTATTCTGTTCCAAAATTACTGGACATCTAGCCCTATAAAAATAGGATCCTGGAATGAGGAATCATCTCAGATCGTTAGGAAGATCTGAAGTCTACTTCATTAGAGGGGATCACGAACCCTTCAATAAAGTACTATTGGCTCAGACTTCTGCTTCAGTCACTCCTATTGTTGGTGGAATAATTTTAATTCTCAAAAAAACCACTCCATTATCTTTTCCAAGAAAACCCCAAAGGGTCATGAAGAATTAGAAACAACCAAAAAACAACTGAACAATTAAATAGCTCTTTAAGTGTTTTTGGATCAAATTCATAGCTAGAGTAGAATGTCTGAATTGATAGATGAATAAAATTATTTTATTAGTAAAGTAATTTAGAACACTATTCTCTTTTTTTTGAAAATCACTTATCCTTTATTAACCATAAAAACTAATCAAGTTTTATTTCATGAAAATTTATAGCTTTTTATACTTATTGCTTCTTTTATATTCAGGTCATTGGAACTAAGATAATAAGCTCACTAGGGCTCTAAATCTATCTAAAAATAAGTCCTGTTTTGTCCCAGAAGAAGATCTGATTTTTAGTGTTTATTAAAGAAAACAAGAACTCTTCAGTTAGATATCTTTGGAGAAAACAAACATCCTGATTGAGTTTTAGAGATAAAGCTCTCTCTAAATGACAATAATTGCAGAATAATGACTTCTAAGAGCTTCCCCAGAACTGAGCACAGCAGTTGAGCCTAGGCCTACCAAGTGAAGATATGGCAGAACAAGATCTCGGCAGGTTGATCTCCTTATTCATTGAGGGATTTTTAGCCATAGAACAATGTTCTCTTGTATTACTGTCATTTGACTGTCAATAAATTTTATTCCGGGGCTATGTTTTAAATCTAGATATTGTTTTCTTTTAATATTATGCTTATAATTTCTTGTATTGTGATCTTTGGAAACTATTGGATTAGATATGCTTTCAGTTTGATATATGGTACTTAAGACTGTCATGCATTTGTTGGAGGTTATCTGATCTTTTTATTTGAATGCTTTCAGTTTATAATTTTGAACTGTTCCTTATTAGAAAATTTGGTTTGAAAATTGTTTTTTAATATTTAATTGGTATGTTCTGTTATGTCAAAGTTACATGGCTTTCTTGAAAAATTTCATTGTTTGGATTTTCCATTCTTATGTGATCATAAATCATTTTCAATGCTATGAAAGAAGGAGCCACAAGAATTAATATGAAACTGCTTTGTAAATTTCCCTTGAGACTAGAAGTAATATGAAACATTATCTCCCAGAGGGACCAAGCCCCTTCTGCCATAGGAACACTCACAGCCTACTTGGTACCAACAGACTCTGGTTTCAAATGGTTTTTCTTTTTAATCTTTACTATATTGTTACTATGCAATACTGTAAGACATCCAAGTTTAAGATTTTCTTTATTTTATTTTTGGTCTTCAAAAAAAGTTTTATTTCTTTACAGGGTTAATATTTAAAAAAAAAAAACTTTCTCCATTGAGAGTGAACACATTATATATTCAATGTGATTTTTTCCCCTTAATTGATTTTTACATCAGAATATGTTTAAACTAGAAAAGTAAAATGACAAAGAAATTCATGAATCAAACCTTATATGAATTTAATAAATCTTGAAGATAAATGTTTTTATTTATGGTAAACCATATGGTATTGCAACAGGAAAAGCAACAGCTTCATCCTGCTCTATACTATAAGCACTAAATGTAGAAGATGGGGTATTTTGAAAAAAACAACTTTAGGAAGATTATGGAAGGAGCCTCTTGACTTAGTTTCTCCACTGTTATTTCCTTTTTGAACAGGAATATTTTCCACCTACTTAGTTCCGGACTTGGTTATGATACCCTTTGAATAATGTAGACTTCTGTTGCTTGATTGGCCATTCCAAAAGGTATTTATGACTTTTACCTGAAATCAAACAGCTAAGGGAGTTTTCTCCTGGCACATCTATGATAGTTGAATGTGTATCTTGACTTTTCATGCTAGAGGTATTAAGACTATATTTATCTCATAAGAGGATTTTGGTATAGTACCTTGCCCCCCTCAGTTTTTGAGGATTATTTGTGAAATATCAATTGTCTGAAAATTTCATAGAATTCTCTTGTGGATCCATCAGGATCAGGAATTCTAGATTTTTAAAAAATATATAACTGTTTGTGAGGGGTCCCATGAAATTCTCTTTTTGAGTTGCCCTATTTTCCAAAAACACCAGACCCGGAGTATGCAAGAGGCCCTGAATATGTCAAGGATGAGGCCTCCACTTAGCTGACATGATTTGTGGTTTGCACCCCGATTTGGAATCCCTGTATGTCCTTGGGAATCAAATCAGGCACTGGTCAGTCTGCACCAGACTGAGAAACTCTTTCTGCAGCTGAGACCCTTGTAGATGATCAGACCATCTTATCTTCATGGCCTTGCAGTTCCTAAATACAGTTTTTGTCATTTTACTTACTGATGATTTCTCCTCCCCTTTGGAAGGGAATTGGTGGTTTTTTCAATCCCATATGACTTCCCGTTTTCCTTGTAACTTAAATACTGAGGGTTTCCATGCATTGCTAGGCTACCTGGTATAGGGAGTTCCCACATGTTATGTACCTTTTCTCTTTAATAAATCCACTTGTAGCACATCTCATGGAATTGTGATATTGTTTTTGGTTAATAGTAAATGGTGCCTAGGCAAAGATTAGAACTTTCAGCAATATTAAGAGAGACCTTGGAATGACAATTGTCTTCTGTGTCATAGACTAAACAACAGAGACAAAAATTTTCTTTCTGTCCCACCCCTTCCATCCTTTTCTAACTTTGTGCATCAAGGGGACAAGAGACAGGCAGAAAAGGAAAAACTCAGTGAAGCAAAGATGATTTGAGATATGATTGATAAAGGAAGTGTCAGATCAGAATATGCAAGAAGACATGCAATTTTAAAAGGATAATAATTTTTAATTGGTAGAGATTTGTGTGTGATAAACAAACAGCATGGTCCCCCAGGAAATACATAGCAAGGAAAGCAAGAAATAACATTTTGTATTAGTCAGTTTGTATTTCCTTTATCTGTGTTTATGTATCTCTCAGAGTCTGTAATTGTCTTCATTGAGTTTTCAAGGAAAAAACTGCGACCAAAGTTACCTCTCTGTGAGTTGTTAGCTTTTATAGATTTTTAGAAAGATTCTGAATTCTTCCTTTGCATTTTTTGAACAATAGCTGAGTTCTTTATATAGCTATACAGCTGGGAAAATAAGGTTTTAATAACTCATTGGGTTTAACAACAATAAATGCTAAAATCATAAAAGGAAAATATTCAGTGGAATGAATATAGTTTGGAATATGGTTGGAATATAGGATTTGGATAAAGGAGAGTTGAGTAGTCTGAGTAAATAGTTTGGAAGATTTAGAAAGAACAATAAAGACTGGAAGGAAAATATGGAAAGTAGCTAAGAAAATTTGGGGACATCCTGTCTCTGCACAGTTTCTCTGGGTGCCCTTGAACCAGCTTCAGAAGATTTGTTGAAAAGATTTGAATATGTTGACAGAAAAGGATTAAAAAGATTTTGACTTAAGTGGGAAGGTTGTATGAAACTTCATGTATTTATCTTATGGGAAACTATAGCAATAAAAAGTTACTAGTTGATTTGCAATGATACAGAAAAATAGTTATAGAAAACTAGGAGTAAATTGATAAGCAGTGGGATTTTTTTGAAATTGTAGAATCCAGACTTAAAATAAACTAAATGGTGCTTTTAACTGTGATAATTTGGGTAGACTAAAACCTAAAATCAGACTGCCACTTTTACAGTCTTTGGCAGTGGATTGACTAGAAATAGATCCCATAATATGAAATGCTTAGAATAAATAGCCCTTGTGTAAAATACAATGTTAAATATGTAAAATTATAATTGAATTTATTCTGGTCTTATTTTAAGTAAAATCTGATTCTCCTAATATGTATAAGCTATCTCAGAACTTATTATACCATTTGGTATTAAGACAAATTAAGGGAAAATGCATGGATCTGAAATTTTGTTAATTGAGTGACCTTAAGCAAGTTACCTCACTACCTCATTTTACTAATCTAAATAATAATAGCCCACCTCCCAGGGTTGTTATAAGGATCACGTGATTGTTAAGTATTTAACACAACACCTGGCATAGAGCAAGCACTATATGAATGTTAACTATTGCTATTATTTCTTTAATTAGAAATAATTGCTTCATACTTGATGATTTTATATAGATTTTAACTGTGATCAGCATACAATATCAATAGTGATAAAGTGATTTTTCCATGTAAGGTTAATTTGGAAAGGCATTCAACTTAATTGAGGTCACCTGATTGTTAACAAGTTCGTTTCAAGTCTCAAATACATATTATTGTTTATGACATTGTTACGATTTAATTATTATGTTGTAAAATCTGTAATGAATTGTATAAATTATTTCTCTAGAAGAACTTTTCATGACTTGGTTGTTTTCAGAGAATGAATTGAATAACTAAAAGAAAGTAAAAAATGGTTTGAGAATTCTTGTATTATTTTATTAACTCTGTTAAACCCTGTTTTATGATGTTTTGTAAGTGTAAAAACTTCCACCTTTGACTATGGTTAAATGGAAGTTACAGGTAAAACTATATGGCTATCACTTATGAAAACTGTAAGACTGTGAACTAAATTTTTGAGATCATTCTCAAAATGTTACGACATATCTATTTACATGGGTATTTTAAAAGGGAAAGTTTGTTACTAATTATTGTGTAAGAAACAGTACAAACATAAGCTCTTGTAGACTTCCCTTATTTTGGAAACTTGCCAGGTTTCTGGAAACTACCTGTATAGACAGGGTCGGTCATCAGCCGTTGAAAAATAACTTGTTATGGGTTATCGAGATCCTAAACAATACAATTACCTTACAAATAGAATTAGAATTTACAAGTTTGTTTATACTATAGAAGTGATTTCTAATGATTGATTCATACACCAGGATGAACCTAAGCCCAACGAGAAGAAAAAAAGAAAAACTATTGAAGACTATTAAGTGAAATCCCTCATGTATGTGTGAATCCTTGTAAATTTTTATTGCTTATATACTCCATGAGAGTAAAAATAACTATCTACCCCTAAGCTGTGATTAATGAAACTTGCCATTTGAAGTAAAAGTTCCTGGGACTGTAACTGATATTGTTTGGAGGTTTGAATTGAGGTATAATTATTTAAATGACCATCGACTCAGTAATCCACCATTCTAAAGAAATGCCTCAAGCTACTCAGAAGGAATGTGATCCTACACTGGGATCTGGGAGAAAGCCTGTATGTGGGATGAGCTTGGTATAGCCTAAGCCTTCTGGCTCAGTTTCCCCATTATGTTACTACCTTTTGAACAGTAATGTTTTCCATCTGGCTATTCCTGGATCTGACTATGAAGTGGAATTGTTACTGTATGGATTGCTTGTCATTTCTGACTCTTACCTAAATTTAAATGGAACTACAGATGCTTTCTCCCACTATGTATGTGTTGAGTCAAAGAGGACCACTTTTGATGCTGTTAGAATCATGTCCCTGTTTTTTCCTTTTATAGCAAATTTCTATAATCAGAACAAGTGGTTAGTCAGATATAGGGGAATAATGCAAATATTTACGATCTTACTGTTATATTTCTAAAGATGTAATCATTCCCTATCCCAAACAAAGTAATTTAGTTCTTAGATTTTTCATCTACCTACTAACACTTACAATGTCACGTTTAAGATCAAGTCTCTGGCATTCTTTATGAATGCTTTGGAAATCATTAGGCAAAGGTAAAAGAAGGTTGTGAAACAGATGTAAAAACACAATGTTAAGTCATTATCCCAGAGACTAAGTCTGGAACACATCTGAGTTACTATAATAAAATGCATGTGTGGAAGATCTGAGCTATTTAGTCTAAAATCATAGTCCTTTCTATATGCTAAACAACTTAGTAAATGAGTAATTGGCCTAGCCATCTGTCTGTTACTTAATATATATTTGTATATAAAACAAGATCCTTAAATGTTTCAAAATGATGTAAGAATCATTTTTATAGGACCAAGCTGTTATTCTATTAATAGTTAAAATGGAACTGGAAATAATTTATTTGGTTTTAAGAAATAGATTTGATTGTAATCATATGTCTTAGAGGAGAGTAACATAAAATAATTTGGGTTACGCCAATTGAAAAGGCAATTTTATTTAAGATTCTTATTTAATATGGAAATAGCACATGCTATTTCCTGTGGCACAAACATTTTAATTACAAACAAATTTATTTAATATGTACTGTTTTGACAACGATTACTTCGCTTTATTTTCACATCCCAATCCAAGTCTTTTGTTTGCTACAGTTGACCTTAACTTGGTAACTTGTATGTAAATTCATTTGTGTATCATAGGTCATTTTCTTATAACAAGTTTTCTGTAATATATGGTTTTATGTGAGAATTAGGATTACAGGTCTGTCTCTGCTCCTCTTAAGAGAAGAATTCAATTGAATTCAATTGGAATTCAATTAAATTAATTGGCATTTAAATTTGGAGTTCTAAAATAATTAATAGTTGAATTAAAACTTCTAAAGTAAAAAAATCAAGTAAAAGCATTGAAAAACAACCAAGTCAAATGACAATAATTTGGAAGGTTTTAGAGCACTGCCTTCTACGGTAATGAAAATATCTTCTTTGTATTTGAATGTATTTCATATATCAATGATAATAACCCTTAAGCTTATTGTTAGCAACATTTTGTCAGTTACAGATTTTAGATA
The DNA here is from genome assembly GCA_016696395.1 of Antechinus stuartii. Lineage (NCBI taxonomy): Eukaryota > Metazoa > Chordata > Mammalia > Dasyuromorphia > Dasyuridae > Antechinus > Antechinus stuartii. The sequence continues at coordinate 5,810,408 of MU177191.1, forward strand.
AAGATACGAACAACATGGCGTATTTATAACCTGAATTATTTGAAGATTCATGTGAACTGTGGGCTCCTGAATTGATGTTCCCCTTATACATCTATTATTGATTGGATTAGAACCACAAGGGTCCAAGCTGGTCAACACATGTATTAGTTCTTAACGAAGTAAACTTTGTGACTGGTATGGAAATTTTGTTTTCAGATCTGTTTTGTAGAAGATTTTAGCAGAAATATTTAAGGAGTATTTATAGTTAAATCAGAACCAGAAAGGAAGTTCACTGTAGTGCTCCTGAGCCCATAATAATTTACAGACTGCCTCAAGAATAGATGTGCCACATGCACAAAAATGTTTATAGTGGCAAGAAACTGGGCATCCATAAGTTATGGTATATGAATGTTATGGAATATTATTGTTCTGTAAAAATGATCAGTAGGATGATTTGAGAAAGGCCTGGAGAGACTTGCATGAACTGATGCTGAATGAACTAAGTAGAACCAAGAGAACATTGTTCACAGGCACACAAGATTATGCGATAAGCAACTATGATGAACTTCTCTTTTTAACAATGAGTTTATTCAAGTCAATTTTAATAGATTCATGATAGAGAGAGCCATCTGCATCCAGAGAGAGACTGTAGGGACTGAGTGTGGATCACAGCATAGCATTTTCACCTTTTTATTGTTGTTTGCTTGCTTTTTTTTCCTTTCTCATTTTTCCCCTTCTGATCAGATTTTTCTTGTGCAGCATGATCATTATGGAAAGATTACACATGTTTAACCTATATTGAATCACTTGCTGTCTAGGAGAGAAGGTGGGGAAAGGGAGGGAGAAAAATGTAGTCCACAAAGTTTTGCAAAGGTGAATGTTGAAAACTATCTTTGCTTTTATTAAAAAAAAAAGCTTTTATTTAAAAAGAAGGGATGTTCCAGGAACTGGACATCTGCATGGGATATCTGAGATCCAAGAGGAAATGTATTGATTGAATGGACTTGGGAAGGGTTACTAAGTTGCAGGGAGATTTAATGTTTGTTAATACTGTGTCCATTATTGTATCCTTTTGGCTTTTATTTTCTGTATCTGTAGACTAAGCTCTGTTGGCTTTCTTGATTTGATATGATTTTCCTCTCTGGATTAATCCTTGATTTTGAACAGTCCTACTATGCCTTGTCTGTGATTTATTTGTGATTCTGATTCTGATCTTGCTTTGTAATTGCAATTATCCTATATTAATCTTGAGACATAAAAGTGCCCAAGGTCTCCTCTTAGCTTTCTGTTTATTGACCATTATCCTTGTGAAGTGCTTTTTCCTTTTTCCTTCAGAGATCCTTTCCAAGTAGTATTCATTGGATACTGTAGTTATTGGTATACCCAGGGGTTGACTTTTACCAATGGAGCAGGGGAGCAAGGTGAATGTTAAGGGATCCAGTGAACTATTCTTTTTGAGTTGCCATGTTTTCCAGAAACACTGGACCAGTAGAATACAAGTGGCCCTGAGCAGACAATTATTTCTTCATAGTCTACCAATTTCCAAGGGAAAAGAATGCTGCTTTTGTCATTTTACTTAGAATTGCTATCTTTTGCCCTTTGGGAAGGAATTTGTTCTTCCCTCTTCCCCCATGATTTCCCCTTTTTCCTGTAACTTAAATACTAAAGCATGTCCTGTGCTGGTAAACTCTTTTGGTATGAGGAGTTCTAATATCTTGTAATAAATCGCAACACATGTCTTATGGACTTGTGATATTGTTTTTAGTTAACACTATATATATATATATATATATATATATATATATATATATATATAATATGCT
>MU177191.1:5812309-5851602 GCA_016696395.1 Antechinus stuartii
CTAGTTATAGTGATGTTTCACTTTACTAATATGCTATTTTATTAATTTTGCTTTCTCTTTTCATCTTAATCAAATTAGTTCAAAGTTTACAAAGTTCATTCCTCTTTTCAAAGTACCAGCTTTTAGTTTTAGGTATCATTTCTTTTTTTATTAGAGCTTTTTAATTACAAGATATAAGCATGGGTAATTTTTCAGCATTGACAATTGCAAAATTAGTATTTTTGTTTTCAATATATCTGTTTTTAAAATACCTTTTTGGTTATTTTAAGCTCATTTATTTGTTGGTTTTCTAATTTTTTAAATGAATATTCAGTTTGTTATACCTTTTATCTTCTATATTGTTGATGAATGTTTTTAAAGATATTTGTTGTTTCAATCTTTAAACTGCTTTATCTGCAATCTGGAAATTGTTGTATATTGTTTCATCCTCAATTCTCATTGTCATCTTCCTCATCATTATGCTTTCAAGTAATTACTTGGGTGTACATTTTTAGTATTCTTTGAAATTTGCATTATTTAGGATTTCATTAAGTTGTAATTGAGTTCTCTGTCTTACATTTGTATTGTCAGAACCACTTACTATTTTTATTAAGTTATGGTCTGAGCAGAGAAGTGGGAGTATTGAGCTGACAGCACCTTTTTGTCTCCCTTCTCTGCTTCTCCTCCAGAGCCCAGCAAACCAACGCCACAGCCTCAATCTACTCACAAATCCCTACCCCGTCCTGATGGCCACTGGCAGTCTTGCCCACAGCCCGCTGTACCGGGTCCTGGTACGGGTGTCTGAGAGCTGCTCTGGAATAGAGAAGAAGCTGCAAAAGTATTTCCAGAACCCATGGCGGTCTGGGGGAGGCAAGTGCAAGATCAAAGCTGGTCCCCGAGAAGGCACTTTCTGGGTAGAATTTTATAAAAGACAAGCCAAGGAAGGTGTGATAGCAAAGAAAGATCATTCTTTGACAATCAGTGCTACATCACATGTGAGTGTCTTCATAGAAACAAATGAAGACCCAGGAGAGAGCAACACTTTGGACATAAGCCAGCTTTCCTCTCAGACTCAGTCATTCCCAAAGGAATTTCCAAATAAGAAGCACATGGATCAAGGAGGTGCTGCGAGTGCCTCTAACTCCTTTCCTCAGAAGATATTTCATCATGTAAGAGCCTACCTGAACTTTAAGCTTTCCAAAGAGCAGAGGGAGAAAATTATTAGCTTCTGCCCAAATATCAAAATAGAGGGAGACCATGATGGACCTGAGAAAGTGATTGGTGACTTTGAAGATATTGAAAAAATTTATAAATTCTTAAGTGAGAGGATGCCGGGAAATCACCAGAAAGAGGATTTTCCCCATTCAGCCTCAGCAAGAGAAATTGAACACATTTCACCAAATGACTATGACAGTCCTCTTCTTCACTCATACTCGAAACACAGAACAGACGAAGAGTCAGACCCAATCTCGGTTCCTTCACATTTGTATGACTATTTTAAATATTTTTTTGCTGAAACTCTGGACAGAATAGAAAGAGAGCATCAAGTACATATCAGAAGTACAGTGGCATATCCTACAGGCAACGTGTGTTTAGAATTCGAGACATACAAGTCAGGGGACAGAATTGCAGCTCAAGAAGCTTTTACCAAAGCATTTCGGAGGGAAATACAGAATCTGATCCATAAAGATATTCACTTCATAGACAATAAGCTGGCACTTGAAGTCCAAAAAACTCTGGCTGACATGTTTAAAAACCTCCATATCAAAGCAGAAGGAAAAGTCTTAATGCTTTGGGGGAACCCACAGGATATTTTAGGAACTCAGCATTTCATTGAAGCCAATTTCTCCCGCAAACAGCCTCTGGAAATGATGCTTTCCCAAAACTTGATGAAGAATGAAATTGAGGTCGATACCATTCACTTGCGCCTTCTGCACCAAGAAATCAAAGAAATAGAGAAAACATATGACACTGCAATGGAATTGGTGAGCAATCCACAAACCCAAAAAACCCACGTTCTATTTAAACCAAAACACCAAGACTTCGACCTCTCTGCTCATGCTTATGAAGATTTCATTGATGTCTTTCAGATGCTCCTACCTGAGGTTATCAGAGAGGTAGTGATCCTGAAACCATTAACCCAAGAGAGAAAATGTTGGCCTGAAAAGACATTCTTTGAAGACTTTGAAAGAAAGCACCCCCATGTAAACTTGGAGTGGTATGAACAAGAACTGACATTGACTGGTTTGCCCAAGTACCTTGGGAAAGCAATGAAATATATTAAGAGACATTTTAATATTGAAGGTCCTGCTCAACAGAGACAAGGGCCATCTCTCTCCCTTGGGGAAATTTGGTATAGAGAAACCAGATCACCCTTGGACAAATATACTGAGAATTTCAAGATGGCTTTACCTCCCTTCAAGGGATTGCCTAACTGTGGGTACCTAGGAAAAGAGAAGAAGGAGGAAGAGGAGGAGGAGTGTGCCATCTGTTTGGACATCATTCACCACAAAGAAGTCCTCCCAAAGTGCAAGCATGCATTCTGTGGCCCTTGTATCAGAGAGGCCATGAAACATAGGCCAGTGTGCCCTGTCTGCCAGACTTCCTATAATGTCATGAAAGGGAATCAGCCAGATGGAACCATGACAACCTCCTACAGGTCTTCTTCGCTTCCAGGTTACAATTCGTGTGGCACTATTGTGATTCATTATGACATGCATGGAGGCATCCAGACAGAAGAGCATCCCAACCCAGGAAAACGCTATGAAGGAACAAGACGGGTGGCGTACTTGCCCAATAATGAAGAAGGACGGCAGGTTTTGAATCTCCTCAGAAGAGCTTTTGACCAAAGGCTGATTTTCACAGTAGGACAATCTCGCACATCAGGCGTCAAGGATGTGATCACCTGGAATGATATTCACCACAAAACTCTACAATTCGGTGGGCCAGAAAACTTTGGTTACCCCGATCCGAGCTATCTGCAACGAGTCAAGCAAGAACTGAAGGCAAAAGGAATCGAGTAAGAGAGCCGACTTCGAGAATACCTGGAGAGCTGCGCTTGCAAAAGCTGTAGCTGTGGAAGGGAATCAAAACAATCGTTAAAATGTGTGTGTGTGTGTGTGTGTGTGTGTGGTCAATATTTAGAGGAAAATAAAAGAATTTGAGAAGAAATTAGTTTGTTTAAGGGTGAGTGGGATAAACTGCTTTCTGCTAACCTGTCTAATTTTATGGAGTTTTAAACTTTTTATTAGACAAACTGACACTTTGGTAGAAATGTAATTGTAGTGAGAACCCAAAGTAGATCTCTCAGTACTTTCCTGCCTATTTCCATTTTGCTGTCACCAGGGAAGTTGGAGTTAAGGAATCTTCCATTGTACCACTTGCACAAGGTGAGAAATGACCCTCAGGTCTATTCACATTATTTGTGCTAAGCTGTTGGTGGCCTCAGAACTCACCAGACCTAGCTCCCTTCTAACTGGGGTTGTAGCCAGGAACATTAAAAAGACTAGAATTTACCTTGAAGAAGATTTTAATCTCCAAATACTCCCATTCTTTGGGCTCTGGCAAATTGTGTTAAATTGAGGAGTGGAGAAAGAGATTTCTGTCTCCAGTAAAGTTCAGTGACTTTCAGGAATAAAAGGAAAATGCCTCTGTTTGGCATTCCAAACCCTTCATAACTTTTCTCCTCCCTTTACTCCACTTCTATGTATTTTGTGATCCAGTGATGTGGACCTCTTGATGTCCCCTGCACAAGAAACTCTATCTCCCTAAATTGTGCATCTCCACTGGATATCTCCCATACCCAGAATTCTTTCCTTATTTCTTCCCAGTGTGTTCCCTGAGTTTTTTCTATTCCTACCTAAAACCCCACCTTCTACATGAAGCTTTTCCCCAAACCCCTTGCAAACCTCCTTTAAATTAGTGCTTTTTCTGTGTGGATTATCTCCAATTTGTCCTGTAAGTAGCTTGTTTGTACATAGTTGTTTGCATATTGTCTTTCCTATTAGACTACAAGCTACTTAAGTACAGAGACTGTCTTTTGCCTTCTTTTGTATTCCCAGTACTAAGCATTGTATCTAGCTTATGGTACGTACTGAAATACTTGTTGACTAACTGAATGACTATGGGCAGGCTCACTGATATAGGAATCAGAATTTCCAGATTAATAGGCAACTGGCATTGGTTTGTTTATTGACCTGCTTCTCTACATTTGGGGTGCACCTTGTGGCACCTGCTCTGTTTATCCTGTCTTAGTGAGACCACATTCACACCCAAATATTTTCTGACTTAAAACCTCTACAAAATTGTCTGCTCAATTTGCCATTATTCTAGGTGCCTCCTCAAAAGTATGTTAGGGCAACGGTTGCAATGCCCATTTATCTCTGAAGGAGTCCACCTTTTATTTTTGCTACAAAGACTAAATAGAAACATTCACTAGGAGCTTACATACTGGATCTTGTGGCAATGCTTGGAGAACATAAAAAAAACCCCATGATACAGAGAGGGTACTTTCCCAATTCCCAGTTAAAAACAGCTCATTGGTTAACACCAATACCATATGCTATTGCCCTAATGCAGAAGGTTATGTATTGTAGCTCAAATGATATATAGTTGGCTCTTCTCTAAATAATTAAATCATCTGGATCTGGCTCTATGACTGTGTTATAGTAGGTATGATTTAATGGCTATGTCAGATGCTTTAAATAAAGTCAAAATTGCGTCTTCTTCAGAAAAAGTTATGGTTTGTAAAGAATTAACTGATCTGTGTTTTTACATTTGTTTGCACTATGTTTGTGCCCTAAATTGATATGGTAAATTTTTGCAAAAGTTTCATGTGCTATTGTGAAATGTATATATTCTATTGCAGTCTCATTTAGAAGATGTCAGATGTCTTTCTGATCTACTTTCTCCTGTTCGGTTCCTAATTTTCCTTTTTCTTTATATTTCTATTAAAAATCATTCCAAACTGAGAGAGAGGTATTGGCTATTTATTATGTAAACAAATTAATCTAAACTCTTATTTTTTTATGAGGTACAAATCAACAGTTCCTTCATATGAGCCAGGTGGATGCTAGAGTCTCAAGTGTAGAGAATGCAGAAGCCAAAATTATTGGGAATCCAAGCACTGGCTAAAGTCTGGAGAGGTTCAGTGGACTGAGGTGGACTCTTTGATGGAATAAACAACTTTAGATTTCCTACAATGTCTAGAAATTATAGTAGATGAATCATAGGAATGCTTAAATTTGGAGAAACTTGATATATAGGTAAACTTTAGCTAATTTTCCTTCTCTAATTACCACTAAAATTGGGCACTACATGGCCACTGTCTTTTTTTGGTAACTGTTTGTTAGTTAAATTGAACTTTATACAAAGTGCTATTGCTTACTGCATGCCCATTACTTTTCCTTGGAATAGCATAATAATGAACTTGATACCTTTTATCCATCCAGAATTATTTCTAGCCTAGGCTCACAATACAGACTGAATTTCCTTCATTTCAGAGTGCCTTCCCAGCATGGGATGAAACTGCCACTTTCATTTATTGGCTTCCTAACCCTGAAGCCATGTACCCAGTTCATCCTTTTCTCATTGGAGTTCCAAAAACATCAACTCTGGGGTATAGAATGTATCATCTCGTTTCATCAAATCAACAGGTGTATCCAATGGTATAAAAAGCATGATTTTCAATTAACGGTCTTATTTGAACAGAGGGTTGGGAGAGAGTGAGAGAGCCTTTAACTGTCTTACATTTTCTTTCATCTTTGTTCTGAGTAATCAAATAGTTTTTAAGTTTCTTGGAGGCATAATACCCACCCCAAAGATACCAGTAATCCCTTTGCTTTGAATAAAGTGGTATGTTAACATAGCTCTTCCAAATGAAGCTCGCTTTAGTCACTGACTTTTCATAAATAGAAATATTCTCCACGACAGAAAAAGATTAACCTCTTGAGATAGAGACCTGCCAGCAACAAATGAAGCTTTCCATATTCTTCACCATTTTAGCCAGTGGATATCCCAACAGGATCTTTTCACAGCATTTGCTATACATTTTCTAATTTACAATACCTATTCTCCAGTTTCTTCAAAGCTCTTCACTTCCCAAGACATTGATTGGTGGAGTCCTGGGATGTAGATTTATTAAAAAGTCAAGAGTCATTAACCTGCTGGAAAGTGGCCATGAATACCCCACAGGGACTTCACTCATTACTCTTTCAGTACTTGAGAATCCTGCCTCCCAGTTAGCCAACTTTTCAGGTTGAAATGAACTTATGCGGAGACAATTCTTGAAGTTTAAAAAAAGTTTGGAAAAAGGGAAAATAGTTTCATCCAAAGTATATACACCTGGCAGAATCTGTTATCAGTCAATCAACATTATGCACCTACTATGCGCCAAGCACTATGTTTGTACACTGGGGATACAATAAGAGGCAACAATCTTGCCCTTGAGGAACTTACAATCTAATGGGGAAGACAACAGATGAAACACATTATCAAACTATATGCAAAAGAAATAATAAATAATTAATACTAGAGAGTACTAAGAGTATTCTTAATTTTAAATTAAATTTTATTCTTATTTTAAAGAAAGTATTCCTTAAAATATGGAATTTCAATTGAGACAAAAAGAAGTCAGTATATGGAGTTAAGGAAACCCTAAAATGCCCATAGTGTGAACATTTAGAAGCCCAGTGTTATTGGATCAAAGAGTACATGGTGAGGAATAAAGTGTAAGAAGTACAGAAAAGTAGAAGGTGACTAGGATACCAAGGGCTTCCAATGCCAAACAGGAAGCCAGTGGGAGTTATTGGAGGAATTGTGGCTCAGGGACTAACTTGATGAGAGCTGCTCTTTGGGAAAATCACTTTAGTGGGTGAATGGAGATGCATAGGAGTGGAGGAAGATAGGCAGACCCACCAGCAGGCATGGAGTGATGAGAGCCTGTACCAGAGTGGTTGCTGGGTCAGAGAAGAAAAGGGGGAATATTCAAGAGGTAAGGCAGAGTTTAAGTTGACAGATCTTTGCAACAGATTGGATAGGAGAGGTGAAAAACGAGGGGTCAAGGAAATCTCCTAGATTGGGAGTCTGAGGGATTGGAAGGATGACAATGCCTCCTACAGTAATCAAGAAAGTATAACACAAGGGGAGTTTTTCAGGGGAAAGATGAGTTCTGTTTTGGCACATTAAATTCCAGAAATCTACAGGACATCCAGTTCAAGATGTCTGAAGGGCAGTTGGAGATCAGAGTTTTGAGCAGTAACTGTAGATTTTAGTATCATCAGCATAAAGATAGTAATCAAATCCATGAGAGCTGATGAGGGAGGGAGAGAAAAGAGGAGAGTCCAAGATAGATTCTTGAGGAACTGCTATGATTAGAGTTTGTGATTAGAAGGAGAATTCAGGTAAAGACAACTGGGAAAGGATAGTCAGAGAATGAGTAGAGAATGGAGTCTGAAAAACCTAAAGAAACAAGAGTGTGAAGGAAAAGAGGGAGATCACTCTCAAAGGCTGCAGAGAGGTCAGGGAGAATAAGGATTGAGAAAGCCCATTGAATTTTGCAATTAGGAGATCACTGGCAATTTTGGAGACAGTAGTTTCAGCGGAATGATAAGTTTGGAAGTCAGAATGAAAAAGGTTACAAAGACAGTTGAGAGGAAAGAAAGCAGAGGCACTTTTAGTAAAGGGACTTTTTGAGGAGTTAAGGTATAAAATCCAGAAGAGATATAGATAATAGTGGAGAAAAAAGGATCATGTGAAAGTTTTTTGCGGATGAGGGAAATGTGATCCTATCAGTAGATAGTAAACAGAGATTGAAAATAAATGATAGTGTAGGGACGACAGGGAAGTCCATTGGAGGACATGGGAAGGAATGACATTGCTGGAACAGATAAAGGTAGTTACCTTGAAAAGGGATATTTATTGCCTATGGAAGAGGGATTCCACAAGGTAGAGTAAAAGGGTGGGATAGTATGAGATGGTTAAGAGGAAGGTGAAAAGTGTTAAGGGTGAGAAGGTTGAGGGGAATGAAAATAAGTAAGTAGTGAGTTAGGGGTGTGGAACAGGGTTTGGATGTTGATTTTCAGGCAACCAGAATCACTGAGATAAGACCAGGTGTGGTCATTGAGTGGAGAGCCCCAAGCTTCGTCCAATGGAGGCCAGAGATAGGACTGGAGGAAATGCAGTATGAGACAGAAGGTGTACATTCAAATGGGCAGATGGGAAATCCTGATTCTCTAGTCCTCTTCCCTTTGAAGAGAGATTTGGAAGGAAAAGTGTACAGCAGGAGGTGAAAGTCAAACTGCAATAAGAAATAGACTCAGAAATCCCATTCATCACCAGCTTTCCTCTTGCCTCAGGAGACAGGCAGAGACGGGAGACAGGAGATGAAAGGCCTGAGCTGAAAAAGGTAGGTTGCTTCTCTTTTCACCAGAAATTCTCCACACATCAGTTGGGATAGTAAACTGGTTGTAGGAGGCAGAAGTTGCTTTGTGCTTATACAGATGGAAATGGTTGGTTTGGGGCAGTTAAAAGATTCCTGACCTGGTTCCTTGTTACCTTCCCTCAAATGGATCATTGTATTTAATGTTCCTGAAACTTGTTTTTCTTTTATTTTGGGCCTTTTCATTTTTTTTTCATTCTTGCATGTGTTGAATGTAAGGAGGAAGAATAAACATTGCAAGTGGCAAAAGATACCATAGGTTTGGGTTGGAGTCAAGGGTCAATCAGGGAATCAGGTTCTTTTTTTTTTTTCTTATGAATCCCTTAAGGTTAATAATAAACCTGTACTTCTTCATCCTCAGGATGTCCTGTTACAACCAGGACCTTTACCTTTGAAAAGTGAGCTTTTTTTTTTAGGTTCTCCATTTTTTTGCCTGTGAATCACTTAAAATTAACATGATATCTCCATTTATGGGTCCCGGGATTTTTTAGTAAAGAGCTGAGCAATCTCCCTTTCCTGGACAAATTTCATTTTTTTTTCACTTCTTCCCAAAAGCTTGGCTGTTTTCTTTTTCTTTTTTTTTTTATTATTATAGTTTTTTATTTACAAGTTATATGCATGGGTAATTTTTCAGCATTGACAATTGCAAAACCTTTTGTTCCATTTTTCCCCCTTCTTCCGCCTATCCCCTCCCCCAGATAGCAGGTTGACCAATACATGTTAAATATGTTAAATTATAAGTTAAGTACAATATATTTATACATGTCCATACAGTTATTTTGCTGTACAAAAAGAATCGGACTTTGAAATAGTGTACAATTAACTTGCGAAGGAAATAAAAAAATGTAGGTGGACAAAAATAGAGGAATTGGGAATTCTATGTAGTGGTTCATGGTCCTCTCCCAGAGTTCTTTCCCTGGGTGTAGCTGGTTCCATTCATTACTGCTCTATTGGAACTGATTTGGTTCATCTCATTGTCAAAGAGGGCCATGTCCATCAGAATTGATCATCATATAGTATTGTTGTTGAAGTATATAATGATCTCCTGGTCCTGCTCATTTCACTCAGCATCAGTTCATGTAAGTCTCTCCAGCTTTTCTGAAATCATCCTGCTGGTCATTTCTTACAGAACAATAATATTCCATAATATTCATATATCACAATTTATTCAGCCATTATCCAATTGATGTGTATCCACTCAGTTTCCAGTTTCTGGCCACTATGAAAAGGGCTGCCACAAACATTCTGGATAAATTTCATTTTGAAAAGCTCATTGTTATTTCAAAGGTGAGCTCCAAGAATTGAATTTCCTTAAGAAATATAGAGACGAGGATTGAGCAGCACCAGCCCAATGAAAAGGTTCCACTGCACTCCTGAGCTTCTTTCTTTGCAAGTGTCTTGACCAGTTAAAAGAATAACTCACTTGCATAAAGAAAACTCTATATCTGGGTCACTTTTGAGTCTCTGAGCAAACTATGAGATTAATAATTTTGTTATCCTGATGTTTCAGGAGACAGACCAGAAGACGATACAGGGTAAATGACTTGGTAACCTTGACATGTCTGGTAGGAGGATGAGTTGGGAGGTAAAATCCAAGCTTCCTAATTCAGATTATGACCACCAAATAATTTGGAATTCTGGACATCAATCATCATTTTTCCTCCCCTGCCACTTATGTATTCATTCTTGCCATCCCTGACTTCCCTAAAAATCCTTACTCCATATAGCTAGAACCATGGACCTTTTCCTCAGCCTTCTACTTAGAAGTCCCTTCTCAGACAACTGAAAAAAAGTAAAAAAAAAAAAGTGAGAGTTTTCCAAAGCCTAATCAAAAGAATGTGTCTTATATAAGGATTAGCTTCCCTGCTTGGCTGACTCCACATGCGGGCCAATGGATACTATTTTGAGGGTGCCTCTATCTCAGTCACATTTGTAAGGCAATTGAGGTTAAGTGACTTACCCAGGATCACTCAGCTAGTGCCATAATGTATTAGATTCCATTCTTGTGCTCTTGGCATGTCAGGACTTTTCCTTTCTGTTTAGAATTAATCAAAAGAACAATAGCACAAAAACTATCTTAAGTTGAAAATACAGAAACAACTATACTAAATATCATCTGATTTTAATGCTCTTTGTAATCCACTTGACAGAAGAATTAAGTGATTCTAAGACATGAAATGGGCTTTGCCAGGATGACATCTCATAAGTGGCTTAGGTAGAATTCTTGGTTGCGTTTTCCTGTTTCCATGTCCAAGTCCCTAAAACATTTTGCTATCCACCATCACTTTTTCTCTTGTAGTTCATTTCATTGTCTCTTTGTTTGTTTATTATTTATTATTTATTTTTGACATTTTTTTTAAAAAATTGAGTTCTGAAGTCACTTCCCCTTTTTCACTATTCATTGTGATCAAAAGAAATATATAAGTTATGCATGTGAAATCATGCAAAACATCTGTATTAGTCATGCTGAAAAAAATAAAGCAAGAAAAATAAAGTGAAAATATTGCTATTTAATTTGCATTGGGACTCCATCAGTCCTTTCTGTGAAGGTGGACAGCATTTTTCATCATAATTCTTTCAAAATTTTCTTGGATCATTGTATTGATTACAAGAGCTAAGTCATTCACAACTGATCATCATATAATATTACTGTCCTTGTATATATTATTCTCCTAGTTCTACTCACTTCACTTTGCTTCAGTTCATAGAAGTATTTCTAAGTTTTTCTGAAAGTATCCTATTTTAGATTTCTTATGATACAGTAGGATGCTATTACAATCATACATCACAACTTGCTCAGCATTCCCCTGTTGATGGACATACCCTTAGTTTTCTTTTCTTTTTCTTTTTTTTTTTTTACCACAAAAAGAGCTGCCATAAATATTTTTGGACAAATAATTCCTTTTCCCTTTTTAAAAATTTCTTTGGGATACAGACCTAATTAATAGTGGTGCTCTTATGTTAAAGAGTATGTAGTTTTAAAACCCACTGGAAATAATACCCATTGCTCTCCACAATGGTTGGATCACTTTGTAACTCCTCCAACAGTGTTTTAGTGTCCCTGTTTTCCCAACTCCTGTCTAACATTTGCCGTTTTCCTTTTCTGGAACATTAGCCAATCTAATAGATGTAAGGTGGTAACCCGGAGTTGTTTTAATTTGTATTTCCTTAATTATTAATGATTTAAAAGATTTTTGCATAGGACTATAATTTTTCTTGTCAATCACTGTTGGGAAGATTTTTTTATTGGAAGTCTGTTAATGGAAACATCACCCAGTCTTTACTTTTGTATTTTCGGCTGTCACTCAAGTATTAAATCACCTACCACTTGTTACCTAGCACCTACTAGCAATTGGGGATGTGCTGAAATGCAAATCACATCCCTTTTTGTTTGTATGAAGAATTTTGAATTGTATTTATCTCATTATGAAAATTAACAAAAAACTGACTCCATTTCTAGGAATCAGCCTGTCAGTATGTTGTTACCCTGATGTAATTTTATTAGACTCCTTTTAATAGTTGGGGAAAAGCTCAAAAAAGAATTTTCCTTTTAACAAATGGAACAACATCAGGAATTTTTGAAGGTTTTCACCCCTCGTTATCACTGTGGATGAGGCTGTTCCATTCTTGGAACCAGCAATCAGGTCATAGCTGATATCTGGGCCCACCCCAGCAATTAGTTAACTGTGAAATGACAGAGAATTTAGTACCCCAAACTCAGGACAGAAAATGGAGAAATAGGTTCCCAAATCCAAATTTTGATATTTTATTTCATTTTTGCACCAAGAATGAAAGGCAAAAGGAAAACCAAAAGGCACAATAAGAAGAGCTTGGCAAGTAAATGGCCTTTCATGCATTTGCATGGAAATACTAACATGCATAAAGGGAGCAGGAAGAGTGAATCATTAGGCGATTATCAGACCAGTTGTAATTGATTGGGGAACATCCTACCTAATAGGTGAGCTGCCTGACAACTCAGCAGTGAAGATAGGTGGAGGAATTATGGGGAAAGAAAAGAATTTTAAAAATATTTTGGCCAGATAAAAGGATGGGACTTTAAGTATTGAACTCAAGTCAGATTCATATTGGAGCTATCTAAGCTAGGCAAACAGCAATTTTTATTGCTGTTGAGAAAGGCTCTGAAACAGGAATTAGAGGAGTTGATTAGGTACTAATGATGTGATCTATGTGGGGTTTGACAGGCACCAAAAGTTGGGGTTTGGCCATGTGAAGAATTCATAATGGTGGATTGACTCAGAGGGTAACAATCAAAGGATAGCCCATAAGTAGATTTTATAGGGAAAATTTAACCTCAGGGACATAACTGGAATTTCTGACAGGGCATGGCAAGGTGAGACTGCTGGAGACTCCTACAGAGGGTTTGTCTCAGGGGTTTGACATAACTTGGATTTCAGACTGCATCACCGCCCCAGAGATCAATTGCTCTGCTAACAACACCTAATATTGTAGACCTTATCATAAGGACTAAAAATAATTTGCTAATGGCTTGATAACACAAGAAATTCAATGCTGCAAATCTATTTCTATATTTTCCATATCACGAAGAAAAACCAAATAAAGTTTCTCATATCCTTCTTATCTGAATGAGATCAAATCATTCCTTACTTCTCTTTCCAAAATTTACACACCCTTTACTTTCTATCTCTATTTTTATTTCTGATGAAAAGATCAGAGCAGAATAGAAAATTTGATCTTCAAATACTGAACTCAAGAGAAGCACCAAAAGTTAAAAAGGAAAGAAAAAATAACTTTCATTTAAGCTTATATCCCTATATAGAAAGACGATATGTTTTAACTCTTGAGAGTGGTATCTCTGTTACGGGTATACTTAGAGGGTGCAGGTATAATTTGATTTTATTGTGATGATATAAAAAAGAAACTAGCAGAGGAAAGGTGATTCTACTGGAGGAAGTGGAAAATGGAGTTAAAATGGGGTAAATGCATCTCATGAGGAGGCAAAAAAGACCTATTGCAATGAGGGAAAGAGGGGAGAGGGATTAGCATTGTGCAAATCTTACTATCATCATATTTGACTCAAAGAGAGAATATCAGAAACATTTAGCTTCACAGAAAACCTTGTCTCATCTAGAGGGAAGTAGTTGGAGAAGGGGGAAAGGAAGAGGGGAGGCTAATAGAAGGAAGAAAAGAAGTAGAAGAGAAAAGGCATAAGAAAGGGAGAGGGGCTGTAAAGGAGGAGGGCTGTTTCAGGGAGGGGATGAACAGTGACAAAATACTGGGGGGGAGGGGAAGAGAAAAAAGAATAGAAAAGTATAACTCAGGGTAAACAAGATGGCAGGAAATACAGAATTAGTCATTTTAACTGTGATTGTGAATGGGATATACTCTCCCATAAAATGGAAGCAGATAGCGGACTGGATTAAAAGCCAGAATCCTACAATCTGTTGTTTACAAGAAACTCATTTAAAGCAGAGTGATACATTTACAGTAAAGGTAAAAGGCTGGAGCAGAATCCATCATGCTTCAGCTGAAGTTAAAAAAAGCAGAGGTAGAAATCCTGATCTCAGATCAAGGAAAAGCAAAAACAGATCTAATTAAAAGACATAAGGAAGGAAACTACATCCTACTTAAAGGTACCATAGATAATGAAGTAATATCAGTAGTAAACATATACACAAAGTGTTATAGTATCTAAATTCCTAGAGGAGAATTTAAGAGATCTGCAAAAAGCATTAGACAGCAAAACTATACTAGTGGGAGATCTCAACCTTGCTCTCTCAGAACTAGATAAATAGAACCACAAAATAAACAAGAAAGAAGTAAAGGAGGTAAATAGAATCCTAGAAAAGTTAGGGATGATAGCCCTTTGGAGAAAATTGAATGGAGACAGAAAGGAATATACTTTTTTCTTGGTAGTACATGGAACTTATTAAAAAACTGACCATGTATTGAGACATAAAAAAAATCTTTAAATCAAATGAAGAAAGGCAGAAATAGCAAATGTATTTTTCTCAGATCATGATGCAATAAAAATTACATGCAATAAAAAGCCATGGGAAAACAAACCAAAATTTAATTGGAAACTAAATAATCTAATTCTAAGGAATGAGTGTGGAAAACAACTAATCGTAGACACAATCAATAATTTCATCCAAGAGAATGACAATAATGAGACAACATACCAAAATTGTTGGAATGCAGCCAAAGCAGTTATTAGGGAAAATTTTATATCTCTAGATGCTTACTTATATCAAATAGAGAAAGAGAAGATCAATGAATTAGGCTTGCAACTAAAAAAGCTAGAAAAAGAAAACAAATTTAAAACCTCCAATTAAATACCAAATTTGAAATTCTGAAAATAAAAGGAGAGATTGATAAAATTTAAAATAAGAAAACTATTGAATTAATAAAACTAAGAGTTGGTTTTAGGGAAAAAAACAACAAAATAGATAACCAACAAAATAGATAACCCTTTAGTTAATTTGATTAGAAAAAGAAGGAAATCAAATTGTTAGCCTCAAAAATGAAAAGGGAAAACTTTGCACCAATGAAGGGGAAATTAGAGCAATAATTAGAAGTAATTTTGCCCAATTATATGTCAACAAATTTGATAATCTAACTTATTACAAAATTCATTTTAAAATATACATTGCCCAGATTAACAAAAGAGGAAATAAATTACTTAAATAGTGCCATTTTAGAAAAAGAAAAAGAACAAGCTATTGATCAACTCCCTAAGGAAAAATCTCCAGGGCCAGATGGATTTACATGTGAATTCTACCAAACATTTAAACAAGTAATTCCAAAACTATGTAAATTTCTTAAAAATATAGGAAAAGAAAGAGTTCTACTAAATTACTTTTATGACATAGATATGGTGCTGATACCTAAACCAAGTAGAGTGAAAACAGAGAAAGAAAATTATAGACCTATTTCCTTAAATAATATTGATGCAGAAATCTTAAATAAAATATTAGCAAAGAGATGATAGGAAATCATCCCCAGGATAAAATATTATGATCAAGTAGGATTTATGCCAGAAATGCAGGGCTAGTTCAATATTAGGAAAACTGTTAGCATAATTGACTATATCAATAACCAAACTAACAAAAATCACATGATTATCTCAATAGATGCAGAAAAAGCATTTCATAAAATCCAATACCCATTCCTATTAAAAACACTAGAGAGTATAGGAATAAATGGAGTTTTCCTGAAAATGATCAGTAGCATCTATTTAAAGCCATCAGCAAGAATCATATGTAATGGGGACAAAATAGAACTATTCCCAATAAGACCGTGAGTAAACAAGGCTGCCCACTATCACCATTACTGCTCAGTATTGTATTAGAAATGTTAGCTTTGGCAATAAGAGAAGAAAAAGAGATTAAAGGAATTAGAGTAGGTCATGAGGAAAACAAATTATCCTTCTTTGCAGATGATATGATGGTATACTTAGAGAACCCCAGAGAAACAATCAAAAGCTATTAGAAACAATTCACAAGTTCAGCCAAGTTGCAGGATACAAAGTAAATCCACATAAATCTTCAACATTTTTATATATTATCAAGAAAGTCCAACAGCAAAGAGAAGTTCCATTTGAAATAACTGTTGATACTATAAAATATTTGGGAGTCTACCTGCCAAGACAAAGTCAGGAACAATATGAACACAACTATAAAACACTGTCCACCAAAATAAAATCAGATCTCATCAATTGGAAAAATATCAAGTGCTCATGGGTAGGCCGAGGAAATATAATAAAAATGACAATACTACCTAAATTAATCTACTTATTCAGTGCCATCCCAAGCAAATTCCCAAGAAATCATTTTACAGATCTAGAAAACATAATAACAATGTTAATCTGAAAGAATAAAAGATCAAGAATTTCAAGGGAATTAATGAAAAATGCAAATAAAGGTGGCCTGGCTGTGCCAGACTTAAACTATATTATAAAGCAACAGTCATCAAAACCATTTGGTTCTGGCTAAGAAATAGAATAGTAGATCAATGGAATAGGGTAGGTTCATAGGACAAAAGAGTCAATGACTATAATAAGTTAGTGTTTGACAAACCCAAAGACTTCAGCTTTTGGGATAAAAACTCACTATTTGATAAAAACTGCTGGGAAAATTGGACACTAGCATGGCAGAAGCTAAGCATTGACCCACACCTAGCACCATATACCAAGATAAGGTTGAAATGGGTTCATGATTTAGACATAAAGAGTGATATTATAAGCAAGTTAGAAGAGCAAAGGACAGTTTACCTTTCAGATCTGTGGAGAAGGAAGAAATTTTGGCTTTTTTATTACA
This sequence comes from Antechinus stuartii, assembly GCA_016696395.1. Lineage (NCBI taxonomy): Eukaryota > Metazoa > Chordata > Mammalia > Dasyuromorphia > Dasyuridae > Antechinus > Antechinus stuartii. The sequence continues at coordinate 5,829,023 of MU177191.1, forward strand.
CCTTTTTATTTTCAAAACATATGCATGGATAACTTTTCAAAATTAACCCTTGCAAAATCTTGTGTTCCAATTTCCCTTCTTTCCCCCACCCTGTCTCCTAGATGATAAGTAATCTATGTTAAACATGGTAGAAATATATGTTAAATGCAATATATGCATATATATTTATACAATTACCTTGCTTCACAAGAAAAATCAAATCAAAGGAAAACAATGAGAAAGAAAATAAAATGCAAGCAAACAACAACAAGAAGAGTGAAAATGCTATGTTGCGAACAACACTCAGTTCCTACACTCCTCTCTCTGGGTGTAGAAGGTGTTCTTCAAGATCATTGGAATTGGCCTGGATCATCTCATTGTTGAAGAGAGCCATGTCCATCAGAATTGATCATTGTATAATCTTGTTGTTGCCGGGCATAATGATCTGGTTCTGCTCATTTCACTCAGCATCAGTTCATGTAAGTCTCTCCAGGCCTCTCTGAAATCATCCTGCTGATCATTTCTTACAGAACAATAATATTCCATAACATCCATATACCGTAATTTATTCAGCCATTCTCCAACTGATGGGCATCCTCTCAGTTTCCAGTTTCTTGCCACTACAAAAAGGATTGCCACAAACATTTTGGCCATGTGGGTCCCTTTTCCTGAAGAAAAGAATTTGTGGCCAAGGAAGAACTGGAGTTCATTATTGAACACAAAATAGATAATTTTGATTGCATTAAGTTAAAAAGTTTTTGTATAAACAAAACTAATGCAGACAAAATTAGAAGGGAACCAATAAACTGGGAAAATTTTTTACATTCAAAGGTTCTGATAAAGGCCTCATTTCTAAAATATATAGAAAATTGACTCAAATTTATAAGAATTCAAGTCATTCTCCAATTGATAAATGGTCAAAGGATATGAACAATTTTCAAATGAAAAATTGAAATCGCTTCTAGTCATATGAAAAAATGCTCTAACTCACTAGTCAGATCAGATCAGAGAAATGCAAATCAAGACAACTCTGAGGTACCACTATATACCTCTCAGATTGGCTAAGATGACAGGAAAAGATAATGATGATGTTGGAGGATATGTGGGAAAACTGGGACACTAATGCATTCTTGGTGTTACTGTGAATTTATCCAACCATTTTGGAGTACAATTTAGAAGTATACTTAAAAAGTTATCAAACTTTGCATATCCTTTGATCCAGCAGTGTTTCTATTGGGCTAATATCCCAAAAAGATCTTAAAGGAGGGAAAGGGACCCCATGTGCAAAAATGTTTGTGGCAGCCCTCTTTGTAGTGGCAAGGAATGGGAAACTGAGTGGACGCCCATCAGTTGAAGAATGGCTGAATAAATTATGGTATATGAATGTTAAGGAATATTATTGTTCTGTAAGAAACAATGAGCAGGATGATTTCAGAGAGGCCTGGAGAGATTTACATGAACTGATGCTGAGTGAAATGAGCAGAACCAGGAGATCATTATACATGGCAAAATCAAGACTATATGATGATCAATTCTGATAGACGTGGCTCTCTTCAACAGTGAGATGATTCAAACCAGTTCAATTGTTCAGTGATGAAGAGTGTCATCTACACCCAGAGCTCTGTTTGATCAGATCATGGGATCTGAGTATGGACCAGAACATAGCATTTTCACTTTTTTTCTTGTTGTTTGCTTGCATTTTCCTTCTCATCTTTTTTCCTGTTTTGATCTGATTTTTCTTGTGCAATAAGATATTTACATAAGTATGTATGCATATATTGGATTTAACAGATTTTTTTTTTACCATGTTTAACATATTGGATTACTTGCCGTCTAGGGGAGTGAGTGGGGAGAAGAGGGGGAAATTCCAACACAAGGTTTTGCAAGGGTTAATGAAATTGATAATTGAAAAATTACCCATGCATGTTTTGGAAATAAAAGGCTTTGATAAAAACAAAATCAATAAGTGTAACTCAGCTTAAAAAAAGCTCTTTTTCAAAATTTATTTCTTTATTTATTATATCAATATAAAAGAGATTACAACCTTTTCTAACTTCCTACTAGTTTCCTTTTATCCCTAATTTGGTTAAACTGTGCCTCCTTCTTTCAAGCTAAAAATAAAGTCCTTCACAATAGTGATTATTTTGTTTCTTTCATATTCTTACTAGACACTTCACTTACAAGTCAAAATCCAGACTATGCAGAGAAATAATCTTCATTTTACTGATTTTTTTTCTTTTTTCTTTCTCTTATCTGCCCCTCCAAGTTGGACACAGACAGAAAGGGAGAGACAGAGTGATTGTGCTTTGAAAGTTATTATTATTATAACTTTTTATTGACAACATATGCATGGGTAATTTTTAAAAACATTATCCTTTGCACTCACTTCTGTTCTGACTTTTCCCTTCCCTCCCTCCACCCTTCCCCTAGATGGCAGACAGTTTTATACATGTTAAATATGTTATCATATATCCTAGATACAATATATGTGTGCAGAACCAAACAGTTCTCTTGTTGCACAGGAAGAATTGGATCCAGAAGGTAAAAATAACCTGGGAAGAAAAAGAAAAAAATGCAAACAGTTCACACTCGTTTCTCAGTGTTCCTTCTCTGCGTGTAGCTGATTCTGTCCATCATTGATCAATTGGAACTGAATTAGATCTTCTCTTCATTCAAGATATCCACTCCATCAGAATACATCCTCATACAGTATTGTTGTTGAAGTGTATAATGGTCTCCTGGTTCTGCTTATTTCACTCAGCATCAGTTCGTGTCAATCTCTCCAGGCCTCTCTGTATTCATCCTGCTGGTCATTTCTTACAGAACAATAATATTCCATAACATTCATATACCACAATTTACCCAACCATTCTCCAATTGATGGGCATCCATTCATTTTCCAGCTTCTAGCCACTACAAACAGGGCTGCCACAAACATTTTGGGACATACAGGTCCCTTTCCCTTCTTTAGTATTTCTTTGGGATATAAGCCTAGTAGTAGCACTGCTGGATCAAAGGGAATACGCAGTTTGATAACTTTTGGGGCATAGTTCCAGATTGCTTTCCGGAATGGCTGGATTCGTTCACAACTCCACCAACAATGCATCAATGTCCCAGTTTTCCCGCATCCCCTCCAACATTCATCATTATTTTTTCCTGCTATCTTAGCCAATCTGACAGGTGTGTAGTGGTATCTCAGAGTTGTCTTAATTTGCATTTCTCTGATCAATAGTGATTTGTAACACCCTTTCATATGAGTAGAAATAGTTTCAATTTCTTCATCTGAGAATTGTCTGTTCATTTCCTTTGACCATTTATCAATTGGAGAATGGCTTGATTTCTTATAAATTAAAGTCAATTATCTAAAATATTTTGGAAATGAGGCCTTTATCAGAACCTTTAACTGTAAAAATGTTTTCCCAGTTTGTTGCTTCCCTTCTAATCTTGTTTGCATTAGTGTTGTTTGTACAAAGGCTTTTTAATTTGATATAATCAAAATTTTCTATTTTATGATAAATAATGCTCTCTAGTTCGTCTTTGGTCACAAAATCCTTCCTCCTCCACAAATCTGAGAAGTAAACTATCCTATGTTACTCTAATTTATTTATAATCTTGTTCTTTATGCCTAAATCATGAACCCATTTTGATCTTATCTTGGTGGATGGTGTTAAGTGTGGGTCAATGCCTAGTTTCTGCCATTCCAATTTCCAGTTTTTGCAGCAGTTTTTGTCAAATAATGAATTCTTATCCCCAAAGTTGGGATCTTTGGGTTTGTCAAACACTTACTTGTCCTGTGAACCTAACCTATTCCACTGATCAACTAATCTATTTCTTAACCAATACCAAATGGTTTTGGTGACCACTGCTTTATAATATAATTTTAGATCAGGTATAGCTAGGCTACCTTCATTTGATTTTTTTTCATTAATTCCCTTGAAATTCTCAACCTTTGTTCTTCCATATGAATTTTGTTGTTATTTTTTCTAGGTCATTAAAATAGTTTCTTGGGAGTCTGATTTGTATAGCACTGAATAAATAGATTAGTTTAGGGAGTACTGTCATCTTTATTATATTCACTTGGCCTATCCAAGAGTACTTGATATTTTTCCAATTATTTAAATATGATTTTATTTGTGTGGAAAATGTTTTGTAATTTTGCTCATATAATTCCTGACTTTCCTTTGGTAGATAAATTCCCAAATATTTTATGCTATTAACAGTTATTTTGAATGGAATTTCTCTTTCTATCTCTTGCTGTTGGATTCTGTTGGTGATGTATAAATATGCTGAGGATTTATGTGGATTTATTTTGTATCCTGCAACTTTGCTGAAATTGTGAATTATTTCTAATAGCTTTTTAGTAGAATCTCTGGGATTCTCTAAGTATACCATCATATCATCTGCAAAGAGTGATAATTTGGTTTCCTCATGACCTATTCTAATTCCTTTAATCTCTTTCTCAACTCTTTTTGCCAAGGCTAGAGTTTCTAATACAATATTGAATAATAATGGTGATAGTGGGCAACCTTGTTTCACTCCTGATCTTACTGAGAAAGGTTCCACTTTGTCCTCATTACATATGATGCTTACTGACGGTTTTAAATATATGCTCCTGACTATTTTAAGGTAAAGTCCATTTATTCCTCTCCTCTCAAATGTTTTTATTAGGAATGGATGTTGGATTTTATCAAATGCTTTTTCTGCATCTATTGAGATGATCATATGGTTTTTGTTAATTTGCTTATTGATATAGTCAATTATGCTAATAGTTTTCCTAATATTGAACCAGCCCTGCATTCCTGGTATAAATCCTACTTGGTCATAGTATATTATCCTGGGCATGATTTTCTGTATCTTTTTGCTAATAATTTATTTAAGATTTTAGCATCAATACTCATTAGGTAGATTGGTCTATAATTTTCTTTCTCTGTTTTCAACTTACCTGGTTTAGGTATCAGTACCATGTCTGTGTCATAAAAGGAATTTGGTAGGACTCCTTCAATCCCTATTTTTTCCAATAGTTTATATAGCATTGGAGTTAATTGTTCTTTAAATGTTTGGCAGAATTCACATGTAAATCCATCTGGTCCTGGGGATTTTTTCTTAGGGAGTTGATTAATAATTGCTTGTTCTATTTCTTTTGTGATTGGGCTTTTTTATGTTTGTTTTAAAAGTCTTGAAAGTTGTACTTTAACCTTTGCAAACCTTTGTGATGAGATCTTCAATGTTAAGTGTGGTCAGTAGAGTAACTGAACTCTGGGGCAAGCAGACAGAAGGCTTTGATCGAAATCAGTTTAGCAACATGGTCCCACCCTTTGGAGAGATGGTCCAGTCTGAACTCCAAGTTATGTCAAACCTCTGAGACCTACCTTCTACAGGGATCTCCAGCAGTCTCACCTTGTCTTGTGCTGTCAAAAATTCCAGTCATGTTCCTGAGGTTAAATTTTTCCCTATAAAATCTACTTGTGGGACATCCCATGGCTGCTGCCCTCCTTTAGGTTAGTCAGCCATACCACTGCCTTGTGGCGTCTTTCTCCTTACTCCCCCTGACCCATGCCACATATCTCCTTTAACCCTATTATTGCTTCTCAATTCCACTTCTCCTTACAGCTAATTACTTTAGGGTGCTAAGTCCCTATAAGGATTTAGCCTGCCAGCTAAGATCTTGCCCCAACCTCATGGAGTGCTCCCTTTCTACTGGGTAAATGTGAGTTCAACTGAGGAACTTGTCTTTCATATGCTCTCCCACTCTATTTAATATTTACCATTCCTGTTTTCTATTGTATCCCTTCATTTCATCTGTAACCTCTAAAATCTACCTTTTGCCAAAGAAAATTCTTCACATGACCAGACCCTAACTTTTGGTGATAAGCTTCACACCATAGATCACATCACTTATGTGAGGAATATATTGATAATTTCATTACTGTATAATAGAGGTTATGTTTGCAACTTAGCTGTTTCAGAAAAATTTTGTGGATCCTAAGAAAGGCTATAAGACTGTCACTTTAAACCTTTGGCATTAGAAAACTGAAAACTGAAGGTTAGCTGGCCCTATAATTTGAAAGACTCGGGAAATGGCTCTTGGATAAATTGAGACTTACAAATAACCATTAGTAAATATACGCTTAGATTTGTTTTGGTCCTGAAACAAAATTATATTATAGTCTCATTTATACTAAAATATGTTCTTCTATTGTAGTATTTGTGATAAATCAGAACTTAGTGGGAAAAAGAACCCTAAAAATCAATCAACAAACCAAGCATTGAGAATGTTTCCAGGCACTATTAGCAACAGTTAGATAATGAAGTAGGACAAACTCCAATACAACACAATATCAGACTAAAAAATGAAAAAAATGCATTTATTATCTGGCATTAAGGCAAAAGGAAAAAATGCTTTAAGATGCATGGATCAGCAACTATTCTGAAGAACAGTTTGCAACTATGCCCAAAGGGTTATCAAATTGTGCATATCCTTTGATCCAGCAATGTCTCTACTGGGTCTGTATCCCAAAGAGATCATAAAAAGTGGAAAAGGACCCAGATGTGCAAAAATTTTGATAATAGCCCTTTTTTGAAGTGGCAAGGAACTAGAAACTGAGTGGATGCCCATCAGTTGGAGAATAAATGATTAAGTTATGGTATATAAATGTAATGAAATATTATTATTTTATGTGAAATGATGAGCAGGCTGATTTCAGAAAAGCCTAGAAAAACTTACATGAACCAAGAAAACCTTGTACATGGCAACAACAAGATTACGTGATGATCAACTGTGATGGATGTGGTTCTTTTCAAAAATGAGGTGACTCAGCAATTCCAATAAACTTGTGATGGAAAGAACCATTCCCATCCAGAGAGAGAACTATGGAGAGTGAATATGGTTAAAAACATAGTACTTTCACCTTTTTTGTTGTTATCGTTTGTTTGCTTGTTTTTTTTTTTTTTCTTTCTCACATTTTTTTCCTTTTGATTTTATTTTCCTCATGCAGCATGATAAATGTGGAAATATGTTTAGAGGATTTACACATGTCTAATTTATATTGGATTACTTCCTATCTAAGGGAGGGGAAAAATTGGGACACAAGGTTTTGCAAGGATGAATGTTAAAAACTGTCTTTGCATGTATTTTGAAAAAATAAAAGGCTATTAGTTAAAAAAAAGATGCCTGAATTAGAAAAACCTGAGTTAAAACAATTCAGTGTCATAAATTTATTGACTTTATGACTTTATCTCCATAGTTTACCCCTATGTAAAGGGAAAAATGAAATAATAATACCTGCCTCCCAGGGTTGTTGTAAGGATCACATGATTATAATGTTAAACACAGTGTCTGGCATATGGCCAGCACTATATAAATGTTAACTGTTGATTATATTATCATTTCTTTAATTAGATGAAATTGTTCCATAATTAAGCCAGGTTTTATATATGATCTGTTTAAAATGCCAAAACTAATAAGTGAAGGTAAGAGAAATAGAGGAAAAATTAAGAAAAGAATTGAGAGTGGTGAAAAAGGAATTACAAAAAGCTAATGAGGAGGAGAATGCCTTAAAAAGCAAAATTGATCAAATGCATGTACAAAATCTCACTGAGGAAAATAATTCCTTAAAATTTAGAATTGAGCAAATGGAAGCTAATGACTATGAGAAATAAAGATATAATAAAGCAAAAACAAAAAGGTCAAAAAAATAGAAAACAATGTAAAATAGCTCATTGGAAAAACAATTGACCTGGACAATAGATCCAGAAGAGGTAATTTTAAAATTACTGATCTAACTAAAAAGTCAAAAAATAGCCTGGAACTCATCTTTCAAGAAATTGTCAAGGACAACTGTCCTGGTATTCTAGAAGCAGAAGGTAAAATAGAAATTGAAATAATATACCAATCACCTTCTGAAAGAAATCCCAAGATGAAAACTCTCAGAAATATTATAGCCAAATTCCAGAACTCCAGGGCAAGGGGAAAATATTGCAAGCATCCAGAAAGAAAAAAATCAAGTATGGTAAAGCCATAGTTAGGATAACACATGATTTAGCAGCTTCTACATTAAAGGACTGGAGGGCTTGAAATATGAACAATAGAGCTAGGATTACAGCCAAGAATCACCTACTCAGCAAAACTGAGTACAATCTTTCAGGGAAAAAGATGGTCATTCAATGAAATAGAGGATCTTCAAGCATTTTTGATGCAAGACTAGAGTTGACTGAAAAATTTGATTTTCAAATATAGTACTTTGGGAAAGCATAAGGGGGTAATTAGGAAAATGGACTTAATAAGGTTTATCTGCTTACATTCCTACATAGAACGATGATAGTTGTAATTCATTAGAACTTTTTCATTATTATGGCAGTTAGAAAGAATATATATAGACAGAAGACACCATTATAAGTTCAATACAAAGGGGTAATGTCTAGAAAAATAAAATTAGGGGGTGAGAGAGGAACATACTGGGAAAAAAGGAACATGTGGAATTGTATGAATTTTCTACCACAGAAGGGGCATAGAAGCTTTTACAATTGAGAGGAAGAAGGATAGAGAAGTAGGGGGAGTGAGTGAATCTTATTCTCATCAGAATTGGCTCAAAGAGGAAATACACACACTCAATATTGTTATAGAAATCTATCTTATCCTGTAATAAAGTAGGAGGGGGAAGGCATGTAAAAAGGGGGAAGGTGATAGAAGAGAGGGCATGTTAAAGGAGGTGATTGTCAGAAGCAAACCACTTTTGAGGAGAAATAGGACAAAAGAGAGAGAATAGAATAAATGGGGAGGGGGAATACAGTTAGTAAAAGTAATTGTGAAAAGAATTTTGAAGCAAGTTTCTCTGATGAAGGACTCTTTTCTCAATTTTATGGGGAACTGACTCAAATTTATTTTTAAAAATAATAATAGCTTTTCAAAAGATATGAACAGACAATTTTCAGATGATGAAATTAAAGCCATCTAAAGTTTTATGAAAAAAATGCTCTAAATCACTATTGATTAGAGAAATGCAAATTAAAACAACTCTGAGGTACTACTTCAAACCTCTCAGATTGGCTAAGATGACAGGAAAAGATTATGACAAATGTTGGAGGGGATGTGGGAAAACTGGGACACTAATGGTGGAGTTGTAAAATGATCCCACCATTCTGGAGATCCAAATTGCTCTCCATAATGATTGGATCATTGCACAACTCCAGTTACACAAACTGATGCTGAGCAATACAAGCAGAATCAGAAATACATCATATACAATAACAGCAAGAATGTGTGATGATCAACTATGAAAGACATGATTCTTCTCAGTAGATCAGTGATCCAAAGCAGTCTCAATAGACTCTGGACAGAAAATGCCATTTTCATTCAAAAAAAGAACTATCGAGGTTGAATATAAGTCAACACATGCTATGTTCACTTCTATTTTCTGTTTGTTTTTTCTCTCCCATGGTTTTTCCTTTTTGTTCTTAGTTTTCTATCTTGACATGATTCATTAAGCAATATGTATTAAAATAAATAAATGTATTAAATATTTATAATAGTTTTTTTATTTTTCAAAATACATGCAGTTAGTTTTCAACATTCACCTTTGCAAAACCCCATGTTCCAAATTTTTCTCCCTCCCTCCCAATATCCCCCCCCTCTCCTAGACATCAAGCAATCCAATATAAGTTAAACATGTACAATTCTTCCAAACATATTTCCATATTTATCATGCTGCAAAAGAAAACAAGATCCAAAAAGAAAAAAAATGAGAAAAAACAAAACAAGCAAACAAACAATAACAACAACATCAAAGGTGAAAATATTGTGTTGTGATTGACATTCAGTCTCCACAATCCTCTTTCTGCATGCAGATGGCCCTTTCCATCACAAATCTATTAGCATTGTGACCTAGAAAAAATAACAACAAAGTTCATATGGAAAAACAAAAGGTCAAGAATTTCAAGGGAATCAATGAAAAAAAAATCAAATGAAGGTGGCCTAGCTGTACCAGATCTAAAATTATATTATAAAGCAGCGGTTACCAAAACCATTTGATATTGGCTAAGAAATAGACTAGTTGATCAGTGGAATAGGTTAGGTTCAAAGGACAAAACAGTCAATAACTTTAATACTCTAGTGTTTGACAAACCTAAAGACCCCAGCTTTTGGGATAAGAACTCACTGTTTGACAAAAATTGCTGGGAAAATTGGAAATTAGTATGGCAGAAACGAGGCATTGACCCACACTTAACACCATACACCAAGATAAGGTCAAAATGGAATCCTGACCTAAGCATAAAGAATGAGATTATAAATAAATTAGAAGAACATAGGATAATTTGCCTCAAGGATGTGGGAAAAAGGAAGGAATTTATGACCAACGAAGAACTGGAGATCACAATTGCTCACAAAATATTTAATTTTGATTATATTAAGTTAAAAAGGGTTTGTACAAACAAAACTAATGCAGACAAGATTAGAAGGGAAACAATAAACTGGGAAAACATTTTTACAGTCAAAGGTTCTGATAAAGGCCTCATTTCCAAAATATATAGAGAATTGATTCTAATTTATAAGAAATCAAGCCATTCTCCAATTGACAAATGGTCAAAGGATATGAACAGACAATTCTCAGATGAAGAAACTAAAACTATTTATAGCCATATGAAAATATGCTCCAAATCATTATTAATCAGATAAATGCAAATTAAGACAACTCTGAGATACCACTACACACCTGTCAGACTGGCCAGAATGACAGGGAAAGATAATGTAGAATGTTGGAAGGGATGTGGGAAACTGGGACACTGATACATTGTTGGTGGAATTGTGAATACATCCAGCCATTCTGGAGAGCAATTTGGAACTATACTTAAAAAGTTACCAAACTGTGCATACCCTTTGATCCAGCAGTATTACTACTGGGCTTATATCCCAAAGAGATTTTTTAAAAAGGAAAGGGACTTGTATGTGCAAGAATGTTTGTGCCAGGTCTCTTTGTAGTGGCCAGAAACTGGAAACTGAGTGGATGCCCATCAATTGGAGAATGGCTGTATAAATTGCGGTTTATGAATATTATGGAATATTATTGTTCTGTAAGAAATGACCAGCAGAATGATTTTAGAAAGGCCTGGAGAGACTTATATGAACTGATGCTGAGTGAAATGAGCAGGACCAGAAGATCATTATATACTTCAACAACAATACTATATGATGATCAATTCTGATAGACATGGCCCTCTTCAACAATGAGAGAAACCAAATCAGTTCCAATACAGCAGTAATGAACTGAACCAGCTATACCCAGTGAAAGAACTCTGGGAGATGATTATGAACCACTACATAGAATTCCCAATCCCTCTATTTTTGTCTGCCTGCATTTTTGATTTCTTTCACAGGCTAATTGTACACTATTTCAAAGTCCAATTCTTTTTGTACAGCAAATTAACATGAACATGTATACATATATTGTATTTAACTTATACTTCAACATATTTAACATGTATTGGTCAACTGCCATCTGGGGTAGGGGGTAGAGGGAAGGAGTGGAAAAGTTGGAACAAAAGGTTTTGCAATGCTGATGGACAACCTTCTGAAAAAATGCTGAAATGCTGAAATGCTGAAAAAATACCCATGCATATATCTTGTAAATAAAAATCTGTGGTGTTCTTTTTCTTCTTTAAAATATATAATATGAGATGATTCGCTCTGGGGGAGAGGTGCAGGTTTCTTGGGGGAGGTTTTCTGGAGGCAGCCTTAGTTTCAGTTGAAAGTAATAATCACCCAAAATGTAGCTATTTGATAAAAGTTGAGATCTTTTATTTTCTCTAATATAACCCATTTAGCTTAGAGGCCTATCTCTCTGCTTGGTTCCAAGAGCTCTTGCAGATTGTCCTTTGCTTTCTTCAGCCTCCAGCCAGCACAAAGATGAAATGAATCTCTTGTCTCCTTCACTTGGGGCTCGGCTAGCTTTCTGGTGAGTCTTTCAGACCAGCTTGGTCTCAGTGGGGGAAGTGCAGGAGCCCAGCCACCACAGTGGTGTGAGATGAAGATGAATCTGGTTATACCTCTGAGAGAGCCTTCTCAATCTTCCGCTGAACTCTCAACTCGTAGCTTCTTCCTCTGAAAATTCTTCTTCCGCCACCAGCCAGCCAAGTGGAAAATATTCTGCAGAATCTCTCTTCACTGGGCTTATATAGGACTCTTCTGAGAGAATGGGATTATGGGTTTTCTCTCATAGTGCTTTCTGGCCCTAAGAGCTTTAAGGGAGGTATGAATTCACCAAGTTACAAAGTTTACTTTGTGAATCTGGCATACGTGTGAACTACGATGAGTAAAGGTGTAAACACAAGCATTGTACTAATTAGTTCTACTTAGTACCTTGTTTCAGGTTCTGTCCCAAAATATCTTCTTGTAAGATCAGATCAACAATCTATCAACTCTAATGAGTTAGCAGTTTGTAAAGATTCCAACATCTCCCCCTTTCTTTTGTTTTAGAACATAGGGTGGTCATGACCTCCCTGACTTCTCAAGGAAGTGAGAACCCCCCAAAAAAGGTGATCACGCCTTCCCTGACACCTTAGGAAGGGAGATGAAAACACCAAAGGAAATAGGAAGTCAAATCAGATGAACAGGTTTCTGAAGGGGCTCACTTGAAACAGGTGCACATAAATCCATCAATATGGGAGGCATTACACATAATTTACATTATATCCCCCTCTCTTCCTCCATCCTTTAGCAATACTATTTGTTATATGGGATGACTTTCTGGGAGGAATTACATATAATTTACAGATATCTCATACTAAACCCTGAAATTTCCCAAAAGTGTGAACTCCAATGAGTAAAGGTGCAAACACAAGCATTGTATCAATTAGTTCTACTTAGTACCTTGTTTCAGGTTCTGGCCCAAAACATCTTCTTGTAGATCAGATCAATAATCTATCAACTCTAATGAGTTAGCAGTTTGTAAAGATTCCAACAAAAATCTATAATATAATTTAAAAAAAAGAATTAGCCTGAATCACCTCTTTATTAAAAAGAGCCAAGTCCATCACAGCTGATCATCACATAATCTTGTTGTTGCTCTGTACAGAACTGAAGAATTTGTATGGAGAATTTAGAACCAAAAGATTTATGATATTTTCTAAAGGGATAATAAAGATTGCATTTATTTTTAGCATCTCATGGTTTTATTTTAAGGGAAAACTGACCATGTATTTGGGCACAAAAATAGTGGAAAGAAATATAACAAGACAAAAATAGTAAATATATCCTTTATAGTATTTGCAAAATGCAATAAAAATAGTCATTGGGTCAAGAGCCACAAAGTATAGTGACCTAAATGAATAATACTTAATAAATTGCTTAAGTGTGGGGAGGAATGACAAGCAGGATACTTTCAGAAAGACCTGGGAACACATATATGAATTAAAGAGTAATATCTTACTCAGTAATAGCAATGATCAACTATGAAGGATAGATATTATATGAATGAAGTGACCCACAACAATTTCAAAAGACTCATGATGAAAAACTCTATTTAAATTCAAAGAGAAAAATAATGAACTCAAAGTGCAGAGTGAAGCATATTTTTTTCATTTTATTTTCCCATTTTTTGCAACATACACCCAATTATTCAAAGGGTTTTAGTAAAGGTAACTGAAACAATGATCATTTACAATACCTAATTTATCTCTCAATTATGAAAGTGAGAAGGAAAGCCATCATTAAAGTAAAAAAACACTTCTTCCTAGATTTCCTGTTCTTACAGTATTGCCATGGAGACGGGAGGCACAAGCGGATGCTAATCCCGAATGTTTTCTTTCATACAGTTAATTGTTCCTATGATTTCTTTTTTGACCAATTCATTAGTTAGGATTTCACTGCTTAACTCTTCAAAGCCCTTTCCAATAGTAGCTTGTTTTATCTTCATCAAAAAGTAGTCAATTAACTGCCAATAATATCATTACTCATTTCAGAGGAGAGAATGGTGAGGGTCATAAAGCTCCAGGGAATGACCTAAGGTCACAAACCAAGTTTGTGTCTTAGGATCGAGGTAAATCCAGTTCTTTCTGACCCCAGGACCAGGCTTGATATCCTGAGCCAAAGTCTCTGTCCTCAGTATTTTCAGGGGTCTTAGAAAATCAGAAAACATTCAGGGCATTTTCATTTTTTCACAGTTTTCCCCTGTTCATTAGTACAATGTACATACAGGTATAGCATAATTTTTAATGCAAAAATTAGAAATAATTATGGTGTGGTGAGCAGACTTTAGTTTAGCACACACACATAGACACACAAAAATCCATGAGAAGCATTTTTAATGTATTTTTTCTGTATTTAGTAAATTAAGCAAATGACAGGCATGATCATTTAAGAAAATAAACTACAACATATATTAATGACTTGATAGACAGCTTTTATTTACAAATATTAAAATTAACACTGATCACAAAGCCTAAAGGGAAAAATGATTAGAAATTATTTGCAATGGTTCCTTAAAAATGAGGATGAACAAAATAATTCCATTCAGAGACTTAATTAAACAAATCTGGTATTAATATTACCATTTTTACAATAAATGGAGTAAATTTATTTTTCAAAATATTTTTGTAACTTTCCCAAAGTTTTAAGTAATGAACTTTTAAAAAATGTATCTTATTTCCCCCAATTACATGTTAAAACAATTTTTCACATTTGGTTTTTAAAAAGAAATATTTTGAATTCCAAATTCTCTCTCTCCCTTGATCTTTTTTCCCCAAGAAAGTAAGCAATTCAATGTAATTTATACATGTGCAATTAAATAAAACATTTCCATATTAGTCATTTTGTACAAGAATACTCTAACTGAAAGAAAAAAGCATGAAAGAATTAAAATGAAAAATAGCTTACTTCAGTCCATATTCAAACAATATCAGTTCTTTCCCTGGATATGGATAGTCCTTTGGGATTGTTTTTGATCTTCATGCCATTGAGATAGCTAAGTCATTCACAATTCTTCATCTTCTGCGCCACACAGTACTACAGTTACTGCGTACAACATTATCTTATTTTTCCTCACTTTACTATACATCAGATCATGCAAGTCTTTCAAGATTTTTCTAAAATCATCTTGTTTGTCATGTTTATAGCACAATAATATCCCATTACTATCATATACTACAACTTATTTAGCCATTGTCCAATTGATGTCAATTGAAAGATAGTTTTAAAGAAAAATTTATATTTTCTGTAGTCAGTGAGTTAATTTGCTGGGAAACATGATAATTTAAGAAACATAAATGTGGAACATATTTATGGAACTATATGGTATGCAACTTTTAATTTCAACACTACTGCAATTAATACATTGGGAAGATGGGGAGCAGGAGGAGGACTCTACACAGGGAATCAGTCGAGTAAGTGGGGGTGAGAGGCAGGGGGCCCACATCCCTGAGGGAGAGGTTCAGAGAAATGTTAAGGCAAGGTTGGTTGGGCTGGTCCTGGCACCAGACACCTTCCTCAGACTCTCTCTGCTCCTCCAGGTTTCAGACTCACGTCTGGCCCTTGTTGAGTTCAGAACCAGGTGACCTTCTTTCCTAGAACCTCCTACCCTTGTGGGGCATGAGATCCTCCCTTTCCCCACAGCCTGACCTTATCTGAGTCTTCCTACACATTGGACCTATTTTGCCTCTCTGAGTAGGGGGGGAGCTTCTTGCCCTGTGCCCCCTTCACTCCCCACAGTGCATATACCCATAGTGGTGAGCTGGGCTGCCAAAGCTTGTTTCAGTGAAACAAATGAGCTAACAAACTGCGCTGAAATATTACCCGATACTCATTGGGTCAGTGTCAGGCTCTTGCTTCACCAAATATAGTTACCTCTTCAAAACTGGCTACAAAATGTTTGATGATGAAAGCAAGAAATGACTAATTCAGAGAGTAGATGGAGAAAGAAGGAGCTTTTAAAGATAATGGTGGAATATATGATTCTGATTATGATGTATACGGTTACTTCAAACTCACTAATATAATGGCACTGCTCTTTGCTGGTGTGTGAATACAGCTGGAGTAAGAAGAACTGATAAGGATACTAGAATATTATATGTGAACTAATAAGAACATACTGGATTGGCATTGAAGTGAAACACAAAATGAGAAAAAAACTTTTTAATAATATTATCTTTTTAAATGCCTTCAAATGGGAATTTGAGCATCATTATCAACTGAACCAGAAATATACCAAAGGAATTATGTATGAGGATGATGTTATCATTATTGAACTGATGTAAAATGGTACCAGGAAGAATCCTAATGATAATGATGTGAACATAGCTCTTATGGCTTATTAGTTTGAGAAAGGTGTTTAAGAGGACTCTCTCTTTTATTCCAGTAAACGCCATCTTAACACAAATGGTGAAATGCTTGATCTGGATCCTGCTCAAACTTTAATCTATTATCTGGATGAAAAAACACCTGAATTTTCAGTGGAAGGACTAAAAGCTAGTGTTGTTGATATCCTACTAGTTGTAGTTGTAGCACTTGTAACTGGCACTGTTATGCTGGTTTTGTCCAGGAAGAAAAAAAGAACCTAATATGAGAAAGCTGAAATAAAGGAGATTCTTCACAGAGACTCCTCCATATAATTACCAAAATATGAAGAGAGTGAGAAGAAAAGTAGATATTGATCCTGTATGGCCATGGAGAAAAAAGAAGTCTCTCCAAATTAATAGGAGCCACTATAATCTAGGCTTCAAAAATGCAAAATGAGCAGAGATTATTAGTGGAATTGGCGACCATCCCAACCTTAAGAGAGTCTTTTTTGTTAAGTGACCGTTTGTTCAATGGACTTTTGATGAAGGTCTCTGGAAATTGAGATTTCTGGAGACCACCCCCTCCTCTCCTTTTAATTGATACTTCTAGATTTTCTTTATCAACTGAGTGCCAAGTCTCTCCTAGCCAATAACATAGTCTCTATGAAAAGAGCTGAAGCCCAACCAGTTTGAGAAGTCTGCTTTGCTTGATATTCTCTATCTTCAGGCATGCTAGAGAACTTTCATCATATTCTCTTTAACCGTTCCTTCTGAGAATAAGGGTGCTTTCTCTAAAGTACTCTCTCTCAAGTGGGAAATAACTTTTTGGCCAAACAACAAACTGTAAGATGAACTTTCTCTAAACATTTTGGAAGGCCCTAAAAAGAGGAATGTCTCCAATTGGAGACCCACACAACCAGTCATTTTCTGTCCCTAACTTCTGCTTGTTAGGTTTGTTTTTTTCCTAGACTTTGATCAGTTCATCTTCAGGGATCAACACTCGACAGCTTCACAGAAATCACTGGATGCTGCTTCAATCATCTTCTGACTCATCCTCAAGCTCAGCACCCCTTTAAGTTAGAACCCTGTAGGATGACTATGTTTTATGCCCATTCCCAAAAAAGTAGTTTTATTTTTTTTTCAGCTTTAAATTTTTGTATTTATATATATATATGTACATATATATATATATATACACACACACACACATATATATATATATTTAGTAGCTTTTAATTTAAAGGATCAAAAGATAGAAACAATGGAATGCAAAGGAATTTGGATTGCAGCCAAGAATCAACTATCCAGCAAAATTGAGCTTTATCTTGCAGGGGAAAAGATGGACATTCAATGAAACATATGAATTTCATTTATTTTTAATGAAAAGACCAGAGCTGAATAGAAAATTTGATTTTCAAATACAGAACTCAAAAAAAGCATAAAAAGGTAAAAAGGAAAATAAAACTTTCTTTTAAAAGTTAAAAAGATTATATCCCTATATGGAAAGATGATATCTTAAATTTAAGATCTGTATCTCTGATGGGCATATTTAGAGGATACAGTTATAATTTGATTTTATTCTGATGATATAAAAAAAGAAACTAGAGGAGGAAAGGTGATTCTACTGGAGGAAGAGGAAAATGGTGTTAAAATGAAGTAAATTATATCTCATGAAGAGGCAAAAATGATCTTTTGTAATTGAGGAAAAGAAGGGATGAGGATGAGCAGTGTGTGAATCTTAATCTCATCAGATTTGACTCTAAGAAAGAATATCAGACACATTTAGTTTCTTTTTTATTTTTTTAAATTTAATTGGTTTATTAACATTTCTTATTTAAAGAATATTTAAAAGAATCTATTTAAAACTTAATTAAAGTTTAACTTTCCTTTTCCTTTTCTTTTTTTTTTTTTTTGTTGAGGTAACCACACATTTAGTTTCACAGAGAAACTTGTCTCACCTTATAGGGAAGTAGGAGGGGAAAGGAGAAAGAAAAAAGGGAGGGTAATAGAAGGTAAAACAGAAGTAACTGTGGAAAGATATAAGAAAGGGAGAGGGGCTGTAAAGAGGGAAGATTGAAGAACGTTGTAGTCAGAAGCAAAACACTGGGGAGGAGTGAAAGTGGGAAAGGAAAGAGAAAAGCATAACTTGGGGTAAATAAGATGGCAGGAAAAACAGAATTAGTCATTTTAACTGTGATTGTGAATGGGTTGAACTCTCCCATGTAATAGACATAGGGGCAATGAAATGGGGGGGAGGGTTCATGGTTCTGAAAACCTACTCATATCAGCAATGGGTTAAATAGGCAATACTACATATATAACATGAAGGGTATAGAACCCTCCAAAATCTGTACAGAAATAAGGGATGAAAGATGTATGAAGGGGGATGCAAAGGGTAGGGGAAGAAGACAAGGGAGGGATCCATGAGAAAAGGAAGGTTAAGTAATAAATAGCAAAGCAAGTTAAGGAACATAATTAAAGTTGAAAAGTTAGCAGGGATAGTGTATGTATGTGTGTGTATTAGCAAAAAACTAACACTGAACCCATTACTTTGCATGCTCCCTCAGATATTTGTGTGTGTGTGTTTTTTTTTTTTAAGATTTTTAAAAATCTTTTTTTTTTTTTTTTTTTTTTTTAATTTTGTGAGGCAATTGGGGTTGAGTGACTAGCACAGTCACACAGCTAGGAAGTGTTAAATGTCTGAAGACAGATTTGAACTGAAGTCCTCCTGACTCCAGGGCGGGTGCTTTGTGCAAAGCACCATCTAGTTGCTCCCGCCTCCAGATATTTGTAACTGAGGCCACAGAAGCATCATAAAGCAGGGAATCTAATGGTAAAAAATGTTTAAATAAGAGAGGATGCAATCTTATTCACAATTATACCATATCCTTTTTTTGGATAAAAATCTAGTTTGTGTTTATTGTTTTCATATTAGAAAAAAAGGTACTATGGAATAATATATAAACTTGAATGCTATTTATTAACAAGAAGTTTCTCATGAATACAATAAGATGATACAATATTATCGGACAAATGTAAGAAATATCTTCAATAATCTTTCTAAGTAACCCTTAGATTATACACTTTAAGTAGCATAAAGCAGGAAGATGAGACTTGTGATTGTGTTGATCATTTTTCCCCCTGTTTTTTCTTTATTTTTAACCTTTTTATTTTCAAAACATATGCACAGATAATGTGACAACATTGACCCTTGCCTAACCATGTGTTTCAGCTTTTCTCCTCCTTCCCCCCCACCCCCTGCCCTAGAAGGCAAGCTATCCCATATGTGTTATACATGTTAAAATATATGTTAAATCCAAGATGTATAAACACACACACACACACACATACATGCACACACACACAGACACACACACACATACACACACACAATTCTCTTGCTGCACAAGAGAAATCAGATCAAAAAAAGAAAGTTAATGAGTAGGAAAACAAAATGCAAGTGAACAATAACAAAAAGAGTGAGAATGTTATGTTGTGATCACATTCAGTTCTACAATCTTCTCTCTGGGTGTAGATGGCTCTCTTCATCACGAGATCATTGAAACTGGCCTGAATAATCTCATTGTTGACAAGAACCACATCCATCAGAATTGATCATCATACAAACTTGCTGTTACTTTGTACAATGGTCTCCTGGTTCTGCTCATTTCAATTAGCATCAATTCCTGTAAGTCTCTCCAGACCTCTCTAAAATCATCCTCCTGACCATTTCTTATAGAAAAATAATATTTCATAACATTCACATACTATAACTTATTGAGCCATTCTCCACCTGATGGGCAATCACTCCGTTCCTAGTTTTTGCCACCACAAAAAGGGCTGTCACAAACATTTTTACATATGTGCTTCCCTTTCCTTCCTTTAAGATTTCTTTGGGATATAGGCCCAATAGAAATACTGCGGGGTCAAAGGGTTTGCACAATTTGATAACTTTTTGAGCATAGTTTCAAATTGCTCTGCAGAATGGCTAACTCAGTTCATAATTCCACCAACAATGTATTGGTGTCCCAATTTTCCCACATCCCCTCCTATTTTCATCCTTGTCTTTTCCTGTCATCTTAGCCAAGGTAAGAGGTTTGTAGTGGTATCTCAGAGTTTGTCTTGATTTCTCTGATCAAAAGTGATCTTTTATATCTTCTCATATAATTAGAAATAGCTTTAATTTCTTCATCTGAAAATTGTTTGTTCATATCCTTTGATCATTTATCAATTGGAGAATGGCTTGGATTCTTATAAATTTGAGTCAATTCTCTATATATTTTAGATACGAAGCCTTTATCACAACTCTTAAATGTGAAAATGATTTCCCAATTTATTGCTTCCCTTCTGATCTTGTATGCTTTAGTTTTGTTTGTACAAAACCTTTTTAACTTTATATAATAAAAATTGTCTATCTGGTGTTCAATTATGAATTCCAGTTCTTTGGACACAAATTCCTTCCTTCTCACATATCTGAGAGGTAAACTATCCTATGCTCCTCTAATTTGCTTATAAGTTCACTCTTTATGTCTAAATCATTAACTTATTTTGACCTTATCTTGATATATGATGTCAGGTGTGGGTCAATGCATAGTTTCACTCATATCATTTCCAATATTCCCAGCAGTTTTTGTCAAATAGTGAGTTCTTATCCCAAAAGCTTGGGTCTTTGGGTTTGTCAAACACTAGATGGCTATAGTTATTGCCTATTTTGTGCTGTGATCCCAACTTATTCCACTGATCAACTACCCTATTTCTTAGCCAGAACCAAATGGTTTTGGTAACTGCTGCTTTATAATATAATTTTAGGTCTGGCACAGGTAGGCCACCTTAATTTTTATTTTTTTACTAGTTCCCTTATAATTCTTTTTTTTTAGCTTCTTTTTTTAAATTTTTATTTAATAATTACTTTATATTGACAGAATCCATGCCAGGGTAATTTTTTTTTACAACATTATCCTTTGCACTCGTTTCTGTTCCAATTTTTTCCCCTCCCTCCCTCCACCCCCTCCCCTAGATGGCAAGCAGTCCTTTATATGTTGGATATGTTGCAGTATATCCTAGATACAATATATGTTTGCAGAACCGAACAGTTCTCTTGTTGCATAGGGAGAATTGGATTCAGAAGGTATAAATAAACCGGGAAGAAAAACAAAAATGCAGATAGTTCACATTCGTTTCCCAGTGTTCTTTCTTTGGGTGTAGCTGCTTTTGTCCATCATTTATCAATTGAAACTCAGTTAGGTCTCTTTGTCAAAGAAATCCACTTCCATCAAAATATGTCCTCATACAATATCGTTGTCGAAGTGTATAATGATCTCCTTGTTCTGCTCATTTCACTTAGCATCAGTTCATGTAAGTCTCGCCAGTCCTCTCTGTATTCATCCTGCTGGTCATTTCTTACAGAACAATAATATTCCATAACATTCATATACCACAATTTACCCAGCCATTCTCCAATTGATGGGCATCCATTCATTTTTCAGTTTCTAGCCACTACAAATAGGGCTGCTACAAACATTTTGGCACATACAGGTCCCTTTCCCTTCTTTAGTATCTCTTTGGGATATAAGTCCAATAGAAACACTGCTGGATCAAAGGGTATGCACAATTTGATAATTTTTGGGGCATAATTCCAGATTGCTCTCCAGAATGGTTGGATTCGTTCACAACTCCACCAACAATGCATTAGTGTCCCAGTTTTCCCGCATCCCCTCCAACATTCATCATTATTTTTTCCTGTCATCTTAGCCAATCTGACAGGTGTGTAGTGGTATCTCAGAGTTGTCTTAATTTGCATTTCTCTGATCAATAATGATTTGGAACACTCTTTCATATGAGTGGTAATAGTTTCAATTTTATCCTCTGAAAATTGTCTGTTCATATCCTTTGACCATTTATCAATTGGAGAATGGCTTGATTTCTTATAAATTTGAGTCAGTTCTCTATATATTTTGGAAATGAGACCTTTATCAGAACCTTTAACTGTGAAGATGTTTTCCCAGTTTGTTGCTTCCCTTCTAAACTTGTTTGCATTAGTTTTGTTTGTACAAAGGCTTTTTAATTTGATGTAATCAAAATTTTCTATTTTGTGATCAGTAATGGTCTCTAGTTCATCTTTGGTCACAAATTTCTTTCTCCTCCACAAGTCTGAGAGATAAACTATTCTATGTTCCTCTAATTTATTTATAATCTCGTTCTTTATGCCTAGGTCATGGACCCATTTTGATCTGATCTTGGTATATGGTGTTAAGTGTGGGTCCATGCCTAATTTCTGCCATACTAATTTCCAATTATCCCAGTAGTTTTTATCAAATAATGAATTCTTTTCCCAGAAG
>MU177191.1:5859000-5875452 GCA_016696395.1 Antechinus stuartii
CGCTGGGTAAGTTATTTTTGGTTGCATACCAAGTTCCTTAGCCTTTCAGAATATCATATTCCAGGCCCTTCGATCTTTTAATGTGGAAGCTGCCAGATCCTGGGTGATCCTTATTGTGGCTCCTTGATACTTGAATTGGGTTTTTCTAGCCGCTTGCAATATTTTTTCCTTCGTCTGAGGGTTCTGGCATTTGGCCACTATATTCCTTGGTGTTTTGATTTTAGGATCCCTTTCAGTGGGTGATCGATGAATCCTTTCAATGTTTATTTTTTCCTCTGTTCCTATGACTTCTGGGCAGTTCTCTTTGATAATTTCCTGGAAAATAGTGTCCAGGCTCTTTTTTTCATCATGTTTTTCTGGAAGTGCAATGATTCTCAGATTGTCTCTCCTGGATCTGTTTTCCAGGTCTGTTGTCTTCCCCAGAAGGTATTTCACATTCTTTTCCATTGTTTGATTTTTTTGGATTTGCTTGACTGATTCTTCTTGTCTCCTCGAGTCATTCAATTCCAATTGTTCAATTCTGATTTTCGGTGAAGTCTTTTCTTCACTCACTTTTTAAAAATCTTTTTCTAATTGTCCCATTGAGTTCTTTTGTTCTGTGGAATTTTTTTCCATTTCGCCAATTTTGTTTTCCAGTTCACCAATCCTATTTTTCAAGGATTTTACTTCTTTATCCACTCTCTCTTTAACTGACTTCTCCAGGCTCTTTTGCCAAGCCTCCCTCTCCTTTTCCCATTTTTCTTCTAGCTCCCTTGTGAGAGCCTTTTTAATTACTTCTATGAGGTTCATATGTGCTGAGGAACAGATGATCTCCTCCTTTGGGGATTCACCTGGGGACTGTCTGTTTTTAGTCTCCTCAGGATTTAGAGTCTGCTCTCTATCTGTATAGAAGCTGTCAAGGGTTAAAGTCCTCTTCAGTTTCTTGCTCATTCTGTCTAATAATCAAAGACAAACTAGCAAAGAAAAACAGAAAAAACTGGAGTCTTTCTTTGGGGGAGGGTCTGGGTGGTGTTACCGAGCTTCCTCTCCAGACTGCGGGGGGCAGCAGTGAGGCACTAGCCCGACTGTGCTGCGCCTGCGCTCTGAGATCCCAGAGCGTGCTGAGTCACTGTGGGGCGGGAAGAGGGGAGCGGCCAGGTCCCGAGAGACTCCAGCTGTTTGGGGTTGTATTCTTCACCCCCGGTGTTTTTAGCTTCTCTGCTGGGCTGCTGACTTGCTGCTGGAGCAAAGTATCTAATCCTGTAGCGAAGCTCTCCCCACAGAGACGGCTGCAATCACTCCCCACCCCCTCTCCAGTCTGCTCCCGTGCTCTCACTGCCGCTGCCCGCCGTCTGCGCCCGATCTAAAACCGTCCCAGCCCTCCAGTAAAGACAGACCTTTCTTGGCGAATCTCAAGGATGGCTTCTCTTGGTAACCTATTTGTGGTTTTTTTTCAGTCAAGCATTAATTCAGAGGCTTGTAATGAAATGGATAGTGAGAGAAAGCGTGGAGCTACACAGCTATGTGCCTCCTCTCCGCCATCTTAACCGGAAGTCCTTCCCTTATAATTCTTGACCTTTTGTTCATCCAGATGAATTTTTTACTATTTTTTCCTAGATCTGTAAAATAATTTCTTAGGAGTTTGATTGGTATGGCACTAAATAAGCAGATTAATTTAGGTAGTATTATCATTTTTATTATATTCACTCAGCCTACCAATGAGAACTTGATATTTTTCCAACTGATTAGTTCTGAATTTATTTGTGTGGAAAGTGTTTTGTAGTTATGTTCTTATACTTCCTGACTTTCCCCTGGCAGACAGATTCCCAAATATTTTATACCATTGGCAATTATTTTGGATGGAATTACTTTATTTGCCTCTTGTTGCTGGACTTTGTTGGTAATATATAAAAATGCTGACCATTTATATGGATTTATTTTGTATCCTGCAACTTTGCTAAAGTTACAAATTCTTTCTATGGTAGTAGTTTTTTAGTTGATTGCCTAGAATTCTCTAAGTCATATCATATCATCATATCATCAAAAGTGATAATTTGTTTTCCTCCTGACTTACTCTAATCCCTTTAATCTCTTTTTCTTCTCCAAAGTGAACATTTCTAATACAATATTGAATAATAATGGTGATAGTGGGCAGCCTTGTTTCACTTATGATCTTATTGGGAATGGTTCCAGTTTGTCCCCATTACATATGATGCTTGCTGATGGTTTTAAATAGATGCTGTTGATTCTCTAAGGTTTTTTAATAGGAATGGGTATTGGATTTTATCAAATGCTTTTTCTGGATCTATTGACATAATCATATGCTTTGTTAGTTTGGTTATTGATGTAGTTTATTATGCTGATAGTTTTCCTAATGTTGACCTAGCCCTGCATTTCTGGTATAAATCCTACTTGTTCATATTGTATTATCCTGGGAATGACTTTGTGTAAGCTCCTTGCTAATAATTTATTTAAGATTTTTGCATCAGTATTCTTTAGCGAAATTGGTCTATAATTTTCTTTCTCTGTTTTCACCCTACCTGGTTTAGCTATCTGCACTGCTGTGTCATAAATGGAATTTGATAGGGCTCTTTCTTTCCCTATTTTTTCAAATAGTTTATATAGCATTTCAATTAATTGTCATTAAAATATTTGGTAGAATTCACATGTAAATCCATCTGGCCCTGGAAATTTTTTCTTAGGGAGTTGATTAATAGTTTGTTCTATTTCTTTTTCTAAAATGGGACTATTTAAATAATTTATTTCCTCATCTGTTAACCTGAACAATCTATATTTTGTGGGTATTCCTCCATTTCATTTAGATTATCAAATTTACTGGCATATATTTGGGCAAAATAACTCCTAATTATTGCTCTAATTTTCTCTTCATTGGTGGAAAGTTTTCCCTTTTTATTTTTGAGACTAAGAATTTGATTTTCTTTCCTTTTTCTAATCAAATTAACTAAAGGTTTATCTATTTTGTTTTTTTTTAAATAAAACCAATTCTTAGTTTATTTATTAATTCAATAGTTTTCTTATTTTCAATTTTTTAATCTTCCCTTTTATTTTTAGAATTTAAATTTGGCATTTAATTGAGGGTTTTAATTTGTTCTTTTTCTAGTTTACCTTTCAGTTGTAAGCCCAATGCATTGATCTTTTCTTTCTATATTTCATGCAAGTAAACATCTAGAGATATAAAGTTTCCCCTTACAACCACTTTGGCTGCATCCCACAAAATTGTTATGTTGTCTCATTATTGTCATTCTCTCGGATGAAATTATTGATTATGTCTATGATTTGCTGTTTCATCCATTCATGCTTTAGGATTACATTATTTAATTTCCAATCAACTTTTGGTCTATTTTCTCCTGGCTTTATATTGCATGTGGTTTTTATTGAATCATAATCTGAAAAAATGTATTTACTATTTCTGCCTTTCTGCATTTGATTTTGAGGTTTTTATGCCCTAACACATGATCAATTTTTGTGTAAGTTCCATGAACCATTGAGAAAAAAGCAAACTCTTTTCTGTCGCCATTCAATTTTTCCAAAGATCTATCATACCTAGCTTTTATAACATTTTGTTTACCTCCTTAATTTCTTTCTTATTTATTATGTGGTTTCAGTTTATCTAGTTATGAGAGAGCAAGGTTGAGATCCCCACTAGTACAGTTTAGCTGTCTAATTCTTCTTGCAGCTTTCTTTACTTCTCCTCTAAGAATTTGGATGCTATACCACTCAAGGCATATATATTTAGTATTGGTATTGCTTCATTATCTATGGTACCCTTTAGTAAAATATGCTTTCCTTCCTTATCTCTTTTAATTAGATCTATCTTTGCTTTTACTTGATCTGAGATCATGATTGCTATCCCTGCTTTTTTTTTTTAACTTCACCCAAAGCAGAATATATTCTGCTCTAGCCCTTCACCTTCACTCTGTATGTATTACTATGTTTTAAATGTGTTTCTTGTAAATAACATATTATAGGATTCTGGCTTTTAATCCAGTCTGCTATCTGCCTCAGTTTTATGGGAAAGTTCATCCCATTTACATTCACAGTTAAAATAACTAATTCTGTATTTCCTGCCATCTTATTTGCCCTAAGTTATGCTTTTCTTTTTCCTTTCCCCTTCCCTCCTCCCTAGTATTTTGCTTTCAATGACAATCTCCCTCAAACAGTTCTCTCCCTTTAGAGCCCCTCCCCCTTTTTACACCTTTCCCCTAATTCTTCTGTTTTCCCTTCTATTGGGTTCTTTCCTATCTTTTCCCCTTTCCACTTCCACTTCCCTATAAAATGAAATAAGTTTCTCTGTGAAATCAAATATGTCTCACATTCTCTCTGAGAGACAAATCTGATGAAAGTAAGATTCATACAATGCTCATACCCCTCTCTTCTTTCTCTCAATTATAATAGGTTTTCTTTGCCTCTTTATGAGATATTTCTCTTATTTTACCTCCTTTTCCCCCTCTTTTTCCAGTACAATTCTCTTTCCATCTATAGTTTCTTTTTCATATTATCATAAAAAATCAAATTATATCTGCATTTTCCAAGTATACCTATAATAACAATATAGTTCTCAAGAGTTCTTTCCCTTTTACCTTTTTATGCTTCTCTTGAGTTCTGTGTTTGGAGATCAAATTTTTTGTTCAGTTCTGGTCTTTTCATTAGAAATAGGTGAAATTCACCTATATCATTGATTGTCCATCTTCTTCCCTGAAAGATAATGCTCATTTTAGCTGGATAGCTTATTCTTGGCTGTAATACAAGTTCCTTTGCCCTTCAGAATATCAAATTCCAGGCCCTTCAATCCTTTAAGGTGTAAACTTTTAGGTCTTGGGTAATCCTAATTGCAGCTCCTTGGTGTTGTGCCATAGTTTTCTTTTATTATACTGACTCAGTTTCCCTAAATTGTTCTGCCTCAGTTTCCTTAACTGTTCTGCCTCAATCCCCTTAGTTGTAAAACTCTCCCTCTGGTTCATCAAGACTGAGGACCACTTGTTCTAAGGTTATAAATTGTCAGTGTGAGACTCAAGATAAAGGGGAGTTCAGACTTCCTGGCTCCTAAATCCTTCTGTCATCAAGAATTTATGGCACTACCCCCTCTAAATAGTCCAAAAAATAAGTCTATCTCAGATACCTCATTGACATCTTTACCTCTGTTTATTCAGACATTCTGACTTTGGCTTCCTAGTTTTCCCCCTATTCTGCTAGAACCAAATTTATGGTCCTGAAACTTCCCACTCTTTTCTTCCTTTGTTTCTAGAGTCCTATTTAAAAAAAAAAAACCCTGGGACTCTCACATTCACCACTGGATACTTTGAGACAAGAATCCTGTCAAGTCAATCAATTAAACTCTCCAATAAATAAAATATTAAAAACTCTCCAATCTCTATCTTGCTTCAGTTTCTCCAGCATTGCACTTAGTATTTAAATTGTTTTTTCTGGCTGCTTGCAATATCTTTTCCTTGGTGTGATAGTTCTGAAATTTAGCCATAGTATTCCTTGGGGATTTCATTTTGGAGTCTCTTTCCAGGAAGTGATCAGTAAATTATTTTTATGACTATTTTACCTTCTGATTCTAAAATATCAGAGTAATTTTCTTTTATGATTTCCTGTAAGATAATGTCTAGACTCTTTTTTTCATCATGACTTTCAGGAGGTCCAATAATCCTTAGATTGTCTCTCCTAGATCTATTTTCCAGGTCAATTGTTTTTCCTAAGAGATATTTCATATTTTCTTCTTTTTTTTTGTTTTTGTTTTTGTTTGACCAATACATGGAGTCTTATTGAGTCATTTACTTTCATTTGTTCAATTCTAATTTTTAGTATATTATTTTCTTCAGTTACCTTTTTTAGCTCCTTTTGTAATTGGCCAATTGAATTTTCTTTTTCATTGCATTCTTTTTCCATCTCACAAATTTTGTTTTTCAGTGAATTGGTATCTTTTTCAAATCTCTTTTGTAGGGCATTATATGCTTTTTGCAATCCTTCTTGCAATGATCTCATTTCATTTCCCCATTTTTCTTTTAACTCTCTTTTAAGATACTTTGTGCAATCTTTCAAGAAAGCCTTGTGAATTGGGGACTAGCTCATGTCTTTCTTTGGGGTTTCATCTGGAGTTGCTTTGCCTTTAGGAACCTCAGGATTTGAGGTCTGTTCTCTCTTTTCATAGAAGCTGTCTATGGTGAGATTTCTTTTTGTTTTTTTTATTCATTTTTTTAAGGCTTGAGGTCTGTTCAATGCAAAGGAGTAAAAGCTGGTTTAATTTTCCCTGGGGCAGTTCTGCTGATTGATTTCCAGTGCTGGGTAATGGCGGCTAGGCCCAGCATTCTTCTGGTGTTCAGTGATTTACAATTTGCCAAATTTGCCAAATCTGCCAAACCACCTGCTTGCAACTGAGACAGAGTAGCCTAAGAGGCTCACAGAAGATTCCCAGGTGTGTGGAAGCTGCAATGCTCTGGCTCTCCACCCCAGCTCCTTTCCCCAGTCTCCCTGTGCTGTGTCCTGGACTCGGCAGACTGTCCCCCTGCCCATTTAAAACAAACCTGTTCTGAAGTTCTTCCAAAGTATGGTCTTCTGAGAATGTGTTATACTCCAAATATTCGTAGATTCTTTGATTCCAAGACCAGTATAGAAGCTTAATCTGCTGTTGGTTTGAGACAAAGTCAGAGGAGGTCACAGAAAGTCACGTTTGCACTCTGCCATTTTGGGTCCTGATCCTGTGTTTTCAATTGTCCTATGTCCAAAGAGAAAAAGTTATACAATTGAAGATCTCTCACACCAAACTGGACTTTCAAAGTAGAACGTCAAATTTATTTTTTAAAAAGATCTCAAGATTTTCAGTTTTATTGCTTTTGGGAGAATTTTAAGAGTAAAGCCTCAAATTTGAAGAAAAGCAACCTGGTTACAAAGGTTGTATAAGAATAATGGCCCTCATGCTTTTCAAGAAATGACTAATGAGGTTTCACCATTGTTTCAGATTATAAAATCAATTTTATTTGCATATTTCAAAGAAGTATTTGCATCTAGAACTACATTTACCACATTTTTATATCAACTAGCATTAACCTTTAACACTCCAGTTTGTGTAGGAAATTCATTTTTGACCTGTTTATTCATAATAAGCTATGAGCTCACCTAAGGCATTGCAATAATACAGCTCCTGAACTAGATGGCATTGAGACTGGATAGAAAAAAATCATTGATTCAGGGAGGCATATTTAAACATTTTTTATTTAAAGTTTTGAGTTCCAAATTCCCCCTTTCCCTCCTTTAAACAGTAGGCAAACAAATATAGGTTATACATGTGCAATTATGTAAAATATTTCTGTATTAGTCATTTTGAACAAGAAGACTTGAATAAAAGAAAAAAAGAAGTAAGTAAAAATTAGCATGCTTCAGTTTGTATTCAGTTGATATCCAGTTCTTTCTTGGAGACATTGATGGTACGTTTCATCATTAGGAATGTCGTGGATCAATTGTATTACTGAAAATAAGTAAGGTATTCACAGTTCTTCACCAAACAATATTGTTGTCACTATGTAGTAGTTCTGTTCACTTCACTATGCTCGTGTAAGTTTTTCCAGGTTTTTCTGAAAGCATCCTGCTTGTCATTTTTTATACCACAACAATATTCCATATGCCATAGTTTGTTTATTGATGGCCATCCCTTTGATTTCCAATTCTTAGCCACACATAAAGATTTTTTCTTTTTAAAAAATAATTTAATATTTTTCTCAAGTTATATTCTTTTTTAAATTAAATTTATTTATTTCAAATACACATTGCTTTGTGTATCATGTTGGGAGAGAAAAATGAAAGCAAAAGGGAAAAAGCGTTGGAGAGATAAAAAAACAGAAAAAAATAAGTAATATAGCATGAGTTGATTTACATTCAGTGTCCTTGGTTCTTTTTCAGGATGCAGATGGCATTTTTTGTCCAAAGTCTATTGGGATTGCTTTGGGTCACTGAACCATTGAGAAGAACTTTCATAGTTGATCATTGCATATTCTTGTTATTGTGTAAAATGTTTTTCTGATTCTGCTTGTTTTTCTCAGCATTAGATTTATATGAACTAGTCTTCAAATCTTTTTAAAATAAGCTTGTTCATCATTTTTCATGGAACAATAATATTCCATTCATTCATTCAACTTGTTTAGCCATTCCCCAATTGATGGGCATCTACTCATTTTTCCAATTTTTTGTTATTACAAATAGCTGCTACAAAGATTTTTGCACATGTGGATCCTTTTCCTTTTTTTATGATTTCCTTGGGATACAGACCTAGTAATGGCACTACTGGGTCAAAGGATATGAATAGTTTTATAGCCCTTTGGGCATAGTTCCAAATTGCTTTAAAGAATGGCTGGATCATTTCAAAACTCTACCAACAATGCATTAATGTCCCAGGTTTCCCACATTCCCTTCAACATTTATAATTATCTTTTCATGTCATCTTAGCCAATCTGAGTGGTGTGAGGTGGTACCTCAGAGTTGTTTTCATTTGCATTTCTCCAATCAATAGTAATTTGGAGTATTTTTTTTCTTATGACTACAGATGCCTTTAATTTCATCATCTAAAAATTGTCTATTCATATTCTTTGACCATTTATTAATTGGGAAATTACTTCTATTTTTATAAGTTTGACATAATTCTATATATATTTTAGAAATGGGACCTTTATCAGAAACACTGGCTGTAAAGATTTTTTCCCAGATTTACACTACCCGTTTAATCTTGTTTGTGTTAGTTTTGTTTGGACAAAACCTTTTTAATTTAATGTAATCAAAGTTGTCCATTTTGCATTTCATAATGATCTCTGGTTCCTCTTTGGTCATAAATTCCTCCCTTCTCCAAAGATCTGATAGGTAAATTATCTCTTACTCTGCTAATTTGCTTATGGTATCATTGTTTATGCCCAAAGCATATACCCATTTTGACCTCATTTTGGTATGGGGTGTGAGATGTAGGTCTATGACAACTTTCTAACATATTCTTTTGTAGTTTTCCCAGCAATTTTTGTCAAATAGTGAGATCTTATCCCTGAAGCTGGACTTTGAGTGTTTATCAAATACTAAATTACTATAGTCATTGATTATTGTGTCATATATATCCAATCTATTCCACTGATCCAACACTCTCTCAGCCAGTAACAGATGGTTTTGATGATGATTACTTTATAATATAGTTTTAAATTTGGTACTGCTAAATCACCATCCTTTGCATTTTTAAAAATTAATTCTCTTGATATTCTTGAACTTTTGTTCTTCCAGATAAACTTTGTTATTGTTTTTTTTTCTAGTTCTGTAAAATGATTTTTTGGCAGTTTGTTAGGTATGGCATTGAACAAGTAGACCAATTGCCTAGTATGCAGAATTGTCATTTTTATTATATTAACTCTGCCTAGGTATGAACAATTGATATTTTCCCAATTGTTTAGATTTGAATTTATTTGTGTGAGAAGTATTTTGTAATTATGTTTATATAGTTCTTGGGTTTGTCTTGGCAGGTAGACCCCCAAATATGTTATTTTTATCTACAGTAACTTTAAAGGAATTTCTCTTTCTGTTCCTTGCTGATGGAAGCAATTTATAATATATACAAATGCTGATGATTTTTGTGGGTTTATTTTATATCATGCAACTTTGCTAAGGCTGTTAATTGCTTCAAGTTGGTTTTTGCATGATTCTCTGGTATTCTCTAAGTATATCATATATCATTTGCAAAGAGTGATAGTTTTATTTCTTCATTGCCTATTCTAATTCCTTTAATTTCTTTTTCTTTTCTTATTGCTAAAGCCAACATTTCTAGTACAATGTTGAATAATGATGGTGATAATGGGCATCTTTGTTTCATCCCAATCTTATTGGAAATGCATCCAGCTTCGCTCTATTACAAATAAGGCTTGTTGTTAATTTCAGATAGATACTTATTATTTTAAGGAAATTTACTCTTTAGTGTTTTTAATAGGAATGGGTGCTGTATTTCTTCAAAAGCTTTTTCTGTATCTTTTGAGATTATCGTATGATTTCTGTTGGTTTTGTTATTGATATAGTTGATCACAGTAATAGTTTTCCTGATATTGAAACAATCCTGCATTCCTGGTATAAATTCTTCTTGTTCATAGCATATCATCCTGCTGATAAGTTGCTTTAATCTCTTTACTAATATTTCATGTAAAATTTTTGCATCAATATTCATTAGGGAGTTTGGTCTGTAATTCTCTTTCTCTGCTTTGGCTCTTCCTGGTGTAGGTATCAGTGCCATGTTTGTGTCATAGAAGGAATTTGGCAAACAATTTATATATACTATAGAATATATACTATATGGAATTAATTGTTCTTTTAATGTTTGGTAGAATTCACTTGTGAATCCATCTGGTTCTGGAGATTTTTTTCTTAGGGATTTCATTAATGGCTTGTTCAATTTTTTTTTCTAAAATGTATCAATTTAAGTAAATTATTTCCTCTTCTGTTAATCTGGGAAATTTATACTTTTGCAAAATCCATCTATTTCAGTTAGGTTATCAGACTTTTGGCCATAGAGTTGGACAATGTCGCTCCTAATTATTGCTTTAATTTCTTTGTCATTGATGGTAAATTCATCCTTTTCATTTTTGATGCTGGTGATTATTTTTTTTTCCTTTTTCTAATCAAATTAAGCATAGGTTTATCTATTTTGTTTTTTTTTCCATAAAACAAACTCTTAGTTTTATTGATTAGTTTAATAGTTTTCTTAGTTTAAATTTTATTAACCTCTCCTTTGAGGTTCAGAATTTCTAATTTGATATTTAATTGGGGGGTTTTAATTTGTTCTTTTTCTAGTTTTTTTAGTTGCATGTCCAATTCATTGACCTCCTCTTTCTCTATTTTATTCATGTAGCTATTTAAATATATAAAATTTCCCTAAAGAATAAAGAACTGCTTTAGCTGCATGTCATTCACGCTTTTGATATGTTGTCTCATTATTGTAATTCTCTTGGATAAAATTATGGATTTTTTTTTGATTTGTTGTTTGACCCACTCATTTTTTGGAATTAGATTATTTAATTTATAATTGGTTTTTACTTTATCTTTCCCTGATCCTTTTTTTTTGGGGGGGGGTGATTATTACTTTCTTTTTTTTTTAATAACTTTTTATTGATAGTACGCATGCCAGGGTAATTTTTTACAGCATTATCCTTGCATTCACTTCTGTTCCGATTTTTCCTCTCCCTCCCTCCACCCCTTTCCCCAGATGGCAAGCAGTCCTTTACATGTTGAATGGGTTGCAGTATATCCTAGATACAACATATGTGTGCAGAAACGAACAGTTTTCTTGTTGCACAGGGAGAATTGAATTCAGAAGGTATAAATAACCAGGGAAGAAAAACAAAAATGCAAGCAGTTTATATTCATTTCCCAGTGTTCTTTCTCTGGGTGTAGCTGCTTCTGTCCATCTTTGATCAATTAAGGCTCTCTTTATCGAAGAGATCCACTTCCATCAGAATACATCCTCAAACAGTATTGTTGTTGAGGTATATAATGATCTCCTGGTTCTGCTCATTTCACTCAGCATCAGTTCATGTAAGTCTCAGCCTCTCTTTATTCATCCTGCTGGTCATTCCTTATAGAACAATAATATTCCATAACATTCATATACCACAATTTACTCAACCATTCTCCAATTGATGGGCATCCTTTCATTTTCCAGCTTCTAGCCACTACAAACAGGGCTGCCACAAACATTTTGGCACATACAGGTCCCTTTCCCTTCTTTAGTATCTCTTTGGGGTATAAGCCCAGTAGAAATATTGCTGGATCAAAGGGTATGCACAGTTTGATAACTTTTTGAGCATAGTTCCAAATTGCTCTCCAGAATGGCTGGATGTGTTCACAATTCCACCAACAATGTATCAGTGTCCCTGTTTTCCCACATCCCCTCCAACATTCCCCATTATCTTTCCCTGTCATTCTAGCCAATCTGACAGGTGTGTAGTGGTATCTCAGAGTTGTCTTAATTTGCATTTCTCTGATTAATAATGATTTGGAGCATATTTTCATATGTCTATAAATAGTTTCAATTTCTTTGTCTGAGAATTGTCTGTTCATATCCTTTGACCATTTATCAATTGGAGAATGGTTTGATTTCTTATAGATTAGAGTCAATTCTCTATATATTTTGGAAATGAGGCCTTTATCAGAACCTTTGATTGTAAAAATGTTTTCCCAGTTTATTGTTTCCCTTCTAATCTTGTTTGCATTTGTTTTGTTTGTACAAAAGCTTTTCAATTTGATATAATCAAAATTTTCTATGTTGTGGTCAATAGTGATCTCTAGTTCTTCTTTGGTCATAAATTCCTCCCTCTTCCACAGGTCTGTGAGGTAAACTATCCTATGCTCTTCCAATTTATTTATCATCTCATTCTTTATGCCTAGGTCATGAACCCATTTTGACCTTATCTTGGTGTACGATGTTAAGTGTGGGTCAATGCCTAGTTTCTGCCATACTGATTTCCAATTTTCCCAGCAATTTTTGTCAAATAATGCATTATTATCCCAGAAACTGGTGTCTTTGGGTTTGTCAAACACTATATTATTAAAGTTATTGGCTGTTTTGTCCTTTGAACCTAACCTATTCCATTGATCAACTAGTCTATTTCTTAGCCAATACCAGATGGTTTTAGTAACTGCTGCTTTATAATATAATTTTAGATCTGGTACAGCTAGGCCACCTTCATTTGATTTTTTTTTTCATTAATTCCCTTGAAATTCTTGACCTTTTGTTTTTCCATATGAACTTTGTTGTTATTTTTTCTAATTCATCAAAGTAGTTTTTTGGGAGTCTGATTGGTATAGCGCTAAATAAGTAGATTAATTTAGGTAGTATTGTCATCTTTATTATATTTGCTTGCCCAATCCAAGAGCATTTAATATTTTTCCAGTTGGTTAGATCAGACTTAATTTGTGTGGAAAGTGTTTTGTAGTTTTGCTCATAAAGTTTCTGATTTTCCCTTGACAGATAGATTCCTAAATATTTTATACAATCAGTAGTTACTTTAAATGGAATTTCTTTTTGTAACTCTAACTGTTGGGTTTTGTTAGTGATATATAAGAATGCTGATGACTTATGTGGGTTTATTTTATATCCTGCAACTTTGCTGAAGGTGTAGATTGTTTCTAATAACTTTTTGGTAGAATCTCTGGGGTTCTCTAAGTATACCATCATATCATCAGCAAAGAGTGATAATTTGGTTTCCTCATTGCCTATTCTTATTCCTTTAATCTCTTTCTCAACTCTTATTGCCAAAGCCAGCATTTCTAATACAATATTAAATAGTAATGGTGATAGTGGGCAACCTTGTTTTACTCCTGATCTTATTGGGAATGGTTGCAGTTTGTCCCCGTTACATATAATGCTTACTGCTGGTTTTAAATAGATGCTACTGATTATTTTAAGGAAAAGTCCATTTATTCCTATATTCTCAAGAGTTTTTAATAGGAATGGATGTTGGATTTTATCAAATGCTTTTTCTGCATCTATTGAGATGATCATATGGTTTTTGTTAATTTGATTATCGATATGGCCAATTATATTGATACTTTTCCTAATATTGAACCAGCCCTGCATTCCTGGTATAAATCCTACTTGATCATGATGTATTATCCTGGGGATGATTTTCTGTAGTCTTTTTGCTAATATCTTATTTTAGATTTTAGCATCAATATTCATTAGGGAGATTGGTCTATAATTTTCTTTCTCTGTTTTCAACTTACCTGGTTTAGGTATCAGTACCATGTCTGTGTCATAAAAGGAGTTTCGTAGGACTCCTTCATTCCCTATTTTTTCAAATAGTTTATAAAGTATTGGGGCTAATTGTTCTTTGAAGGTTTGGTAGAATTCACATGTAAATCCATCTGGTCCCGGGGATTTTTTTTTAGGGAGTTGATTAATAGCTTGTTCTATTTCTTTTTCTGAGATGGGACTATTTAAGCAATTTACTTCCTCCTCTGATAATCTGGGAAGCCTATATTTTTGGAGGTAGTCATCCATTTCGCTTAGGTTATCCAATTTATTGGCATAAAGTTGGGCAAAGTAACCCCTTATTATTTCTTTAATTTCCTCTTCATCAGTGGTAAGTTCTCCTTTTTCATTTTTAAGACTGCCAATTTGATTTCCCTCTCTCCTTTTTCTAATCAGATTTACCAAAGGTTTATCAATTTTATTGGTTTTTTCATAAAACTAACTCTTAGTTTTATTTATTAGTTCAATAGTTTTTTTTTACTTTCTATATTATTAATTTCTCCTTTTAATTTTAGAATTTCAAGTTTAGTAATTGATTGGGGGTTTTTAATTTGGTCTTTTTCTAACTTTTTAAGTTCCAGGCCCAATTCATTGATCTTCTCTTTTTCTATTTTATTCAAGTAAGCCTCTAAGGATATAAAATTTCCCCTTATTACTGCTTTGGCTGCATCCCATAAATTTTGATATGATGTCTCATCGTTGTCATTATCTTGAGTGAAATTATTAATTGTGTCTATAATTTGCTGTTTCACCCAATCATTCTTTAAGATGAGATTATTTAGTTTCCAATTACTTTTTGGTCTATTTACACCTAACTTTTTGTTGAATGTAGTTTTTATTGCATTGTGGTCTGAAAAGAAAGCATTTACTATTTCTGCCTTCCTGCATTTAATTTTGAGGTCTTTATGTCCTAATATATGGTCAATTTTTGTGTAGGTTCCATGAACTGCTGAGAAGAAAGTTTTCTCCAGAGATCTATCATACCTAATTTTTCTAATATTCTATTTACCTCTTTAATTTCTTTCTTATTTGTTTTGTGATTTGATTTATCTAAATCTGAGAGTGCAAGATTGAGATCTCCCACTATTATAGTTTTGCTGTCTATTTCTTCTCGCAACTCTCTTAGCTTCTCTTTAAGGAAGTTAGATGCTATACCACTTGGTGCATATATGTTTAATACTGATATTGCTTCATTGTCTATAGTACCCTTAAGCAAGATATAGTTTCCTTCCTTATCTCTTTTAATTAGATAAATCTTTGATTTTGCTTGATCTGAGATAAGGATGGCTACCCCTGCTTTTTTGACTTCCCCTGAAGCATAATAGATTCTGCTCCAGCCTTTTACCTTTAGTCTGTATGTATCTCCCTGTTTTAAATGTGTTTCCTGTAAACAACAGATTGTAGGGTTCTGACTTTTGATCCAGTCTGCTATCCGCCTCCTCTTTATGGGAGAGTTCATCCCATTCACATTTGCGGTTAAAATAACCAATTCTGCATTTTCTGCCATCCTAATATCCCCAGATTATACTTTTCTTTTTCTTGCCCTCCTTCCCTTCTTCCCTATTGGTCCCACTAACGTCACGCAGCTCTCCCTCTTTAGTATCTCTCCCTCCTCCCTTTGAATCCCTTCCCCTTTCTTGTACCCTTCCCTTATTACTCTTTTTTCCTTCTCCCTTTTCCTCTCCCACTTTTTAATGAAATGAGAGAAGAATCTGTGTAAAACAAATATGTCAATTGTTTCTTCTTTGAGCCAACTCTGATGAGAGTAGGATTCACACAATGTTCCTCCCCCTCTCTAAGTTCCCTCATATATGATAGGTTTTCTTTGCCTCATTGTCGCATGTAGTTTCCCTCTTTTTATCTCCCTTCTTCCCTTTTTCTGACGCTATCCCCTTTCCATTTCTACTTCCCTTTTTTATGTTATATCGGTAAAATCAAATTATACATATGGTTTTTAATGTATATTCACAACAGAAATACAGTTCTCAAGAGTTCCTTTTACCTTTTTCTATTTCTCTTGATTCCTGTTGTTGAAGATCAAATTTTTTGTTTAAGTCTGTTTTTTTCCTTAGAAACAGATGGAATTCCTCTATTTCGTTAAATGTCCATCTTCTTCCATGGAAAAAAATACTCAGCTTAGCTGGATAGTTTATTCTTGGCTGCATTCCAAGTTCTTTTGCCTTTCGGAATATCTGATTCCAGGCCCTTCGATCCTTTAATGTTGAGGCAGCCAGATCTTGCGTGACCCTTATTGTTGCATCTTGGTATTTGAACTGTTTTTTCCTGGCTGCTTGTAAAATTTTTTCTTTAGTCTGGAAATTCTGAAGTTTGGCCACAATATTCCTCAGAGTCTTTATTTTAGGGTCTTTTTCAGAAGGTGTTCGATGAATTCTTTCAACGCCTATTTTCCCTTCCGGTTCTATTACTTCTGGGCAGTTCTCTTTGATGATTTCCTGTAAAATAGTATCTAGGCTCTTTTTTTCATCATAATTTTCTGGTAGTCCGATGATCCTCAGGTTATCTGTCCTAGATCTATTTTCCAGGTCTGTTGTTTTTCCAAGTAAATATTTGACATTTTTTCCAATCTTTCATTTTTTTGGTTTTGCTGGACTGATTCTTGATGTCTCAATGAATCAGTCATTTCTATTTGTTCAGTTCTAATTTTTTTTTTCCTTTTTTTTTTTGGA
>MU177191.1:5890452-5912207 GCA_016696395.1 Antechinus stuartii
TTATAAATTTGAGTCAGTTCTCTATATATTTTGGAAATGAGGCCTTTATCAGAACCTTTAACTGTGAAAATGTTTTCCCAGTTTGTTGCTTCCCTTCTAATCTTGTTTGCATTAGTTTTATTTGTACAAAGGCTTTTTAATTTGATGTAATCAAAATTTTCTATTTTGTGATCAGTAATGGTCTCTAATTCATCTTTGGACACAAATTTCTTTCTCCTCCACAAGTCTGAGAGATAAACTATTCTATGTTCCTCTAATTTATTTATAATCTCGTTCTTTATGCCTAAGTCATAGACCCATTTTGATCTTATCTTGGTAGGTGAATTCTTTCAATAGTCATTTTATCTTCTGATTCTATGTTATCCAGGGGGTACTCTTTGATGATTTCCTAAAAGATAGTATCTAGGGCTCTTTTGTTTCATCATGTATTTCAGGAAGTCCAATAATCCTTAGATTGTCTCTCCTAGATCTATTTTCCAGGTTAGTTGTTTTCCCAATTAGGTATTTTACAGATTTTTTTTCCTATTTTTTCATTTTTTTTTTTGTTTTGCTTGACTGATTGTTATTGTCTCATTGAGTCATTTATTTCCATTTATTCAATTCTGAATTTTAGTGAATTATTTTCTTCATTTACTTTTTTTTTAAACTTCTTTTTGTATTTGTCCAATTGATTTTTTAAATGAGTTGTTTTATTCTATGGAATTTTTTTCCATTTCACAAATTCTGTTTTTTAAGGAGTTATTTTCTTTTTTTGTTTCACAAATTGTTTTTCTGCGGGTTGCTTTCTTTTTCCATTTTTTGAAATCTATTTTTAATGAGTTATATGTTTTTTCCATTTCATTAAGTCTATTTTGTAATGAATTTTCTTCAGATAGTTTCTGTGTTGCCTTTTCCAAACTCTCTTGCAAATTTTTAATTTCCTTTCCCCTTTTTTCTTCTAGCTCTCTTTTAAGATCCTTTTAAATTTCTTCTAGGAGAGCCTTGTGTAATGGGGACAAGGTTATTTTGCCCTTTGGGGCTTCAACTAGAGACAATCTGCTTTTAGTCTCCTTCGGGTTTGAAATCTGTTCTTCTCTTTCACCATAGAAACTGCCTATTGTCAAAGTTCTCTTTGCTTTTTTACTCATTTTTTAAAAAAAGTTAAGATCTGCCTTTAGGGCCAGGGAGGTTTGTGTTTTATAACTTCTCTGCTGCTCTAATGGCTTGCAACCAGGGCAGAGTGCCTAACACTGCTTTAGATTCCTGTAGATCCCTCCCCCTAGATTCTCTGCCACATGGATTCTGCACCACCATGGAGTCTGCACTGCCAGCGAAGTCTACATTGCCCTGGGACTCTGTGCTATCTGTGCTGGTGTTTGTACTCAGCTGTTTGTACTTCACTGCCTCCCTCCTTCCCATTTCCAACCAAAACAGACCTTTTCTGCTCTGTTTCCTCTTTGTAGATTCTCTACCACACAGAGACTGCATCATCCCATGACTCTGCACTGTCTGCCCTGGCATTTGTACTCAGCTGCTGCCTGTGCTGGCTGCCTCCCTTCTGTTTCCAATTGAAGCAGACCTTTTCTGGCAATCTTTGAAATTATCTTCTGCTGATAATTTGTTGCACTCCCAATATTTGTGGGTTCTGTCAGTCCAGAGCTAGTTCAGAGGCTGGATAATTTAGTGCGAAGGTTATAGAGGTCAGAGAGAAATGTGTGTCATCTCCACCATCTTGGCTCTACTCCCCCTGGCTCTTTTTTGTTATTTTTTATTACTCTTATTTTTATTTTCCCAGTGACATGTAAAACATTTTTCTTATACATTTATGTTCATTTTTTTTTCACATATTTCCATATGTATCATGTTGGAAGAGAAAAATCAGAACAAAAAGGAGAAACCACAAGGAAAAAAAAGTGAAAATAGTGTATGTTAATCTACATTCAGTCTCCATAGATTTCTCTCTGGATGCCTATAGTGTTTTCTGTTCAAAGTTTATTAGGATTGCCTTGGATCATTGAATTGCTGAGAAGAATCAAGTTTATCATAGTTAATCATCACACAATACTACTGTTGTTGTGTAGAATATTTTCCTAATTCTGTTTGCTTTACTCAGCATCAATTCATGTAAATCTTTCCAGGCCTTTCTAAAATCAATCTGTTCATTATTTTTATAGAACAATAATATTTCATTAATTTCACATAATAAAACTTATTCTGCATGGCTGTTATTTTTTATTTAGTTCTCTACATCTTTGATAAATGTAGCCTTCATCAGAGAAACTTTCTTCATTTTTTTCCTCACAATTACTATTGTTAACTATTTCCCCCCTCATTACTCTACTTCTCCTTTCACCCTATCTTTCCTCTAAAATACTTTGCTTCTGACTACCTCCTCCTCCAATCTGTCCTCACATTTACTACCACCACCCCTTATCAACTGCTGTATTCATTTGAGTTTTGTTATTACCTCTTTGAGTCAATTCTGATGAGTGAGGTTCGCTTATTCTTCCTTCCCTCTCCCCTTGCACTTTTCACTGTAAAATCTCTTTCTTGCTTCTATTATGTGTGATAATTTACCTCATTTTCCCAGTACATTCCTCTCTCACTCCTTGATTTAATCTTTTTTTAGATATTATCCTTTCATACTCAACTATTACTTGTGCTCTGTTTATATTAACTCCTTAAATGCTCTAATATAGGAGAAAATTCATATGAGTTACAAATATCTTTTTCCTGTGTAGGAATGCAAATGCTCCAAGCTCATTAAGTGACTTATGATTTCCCTTTCCTATTTACCTTGCTGTTCTTGTATAGAAAGTCAATTTTTTTGTTCAGCTCTGCTCTTTTCATTAAGAATGCTGGAAAGTACTTTATTACACTGAATAGACATTTTTCCCCTGATGGATTATATTCAGTTTATCTGGGTAAGTGATTCTTGGTTGTAATCTTAACTCCTTTGCCCTCTGGAATATCATATTCCAAGTCCTTTGGTCTTTAATTTAAAAGTTGCTAAATCTTGTGTTATTCTGACTATGGCTCCACAATACTTAAATTGTTTCTTTCTGGCTGCTTGAAGTATTTTCTCCTTGACCTGGGAGTTCTGGAATTTGGTTGCAATATTCCTGGGAGTTTTCATTTTGGGATCTCTTTCAGGAAATTCTTTCAATTTCTATTTTTACTCTCTGATACTAGAATATCAGGTTAGTTTTCCATGACAATTTCTTGAAAGATGATTCTATTTTGCATGCATACTCAACACACACACACACACACACAAACATATATATGTAAAATTCTCAAAAAAAGTAATATATGTATATATATATATATACATACATATATATTATATATATATATACATATATATATATATATTCACACACAGAGACATATATAATTTTCCAGTTACATGTGAAACAATTTTTTAAAATTTGTTTTTAAAACTTTGAGTTCCAAATTCTCTCCCTTCATCCTTCCCCACAATCTCCACATTGAGAAGGCACAGGTAAAATTATGCAAAATATTTACATAGAAATCATGCTGCAAAAGAAAGTATAGATCTCCTCCCAAAAATGCCTTAAGAAAAATAAAATGTTAAGCAGCATTTACCTAAAACCCATCAACAAGCATTATTTGTAATGGACAGAAGATGGACACATTCCCAATAAGATCAGGGGTGAAACAAGGATGCCCATTATCACCACTATTATTCAGTACTGTACTAGAAATGTGACTTTAACAATAAGAAAAGAAAAAGAAATTAAAGAAATTAGAATAGACAATGAGGAGATAAAATTATCATTCTTGATAGATGATATGATGATATACTTTTAGAATCCTAGAAAATCATCCAAAAACCTATGTAAAACAATTAACAGCTTTAGCAAAGTTGCATGATATATAATAAACCCATACAAATCATCAGCATTTCTATATATTACTGATAAAGCTCATCAGCACGAGATAGAAAGAGAAATTTCTTAGATAATTGTAGACAAAATAAAATATTTGAGGGTCTACCTGCCAAGATAAACCCAAGAACTATATGAACGTTATAACAAAACACTGCTCACACAAATAAAGTCAAATTTAAACAACTGGAAAAATATCAATTGCTCATGGTTAGGCAGCACTAATATAATAAAAATGACAATTCAACCTAAATTGGCCTACTTGTTTAGTCCCATACCAACCAAACTGCCAAAAATCATTTTATAGAACTAGAAAAATAATAACAAAATTCATCTGGAAGATCAAAAGTTCAAGAATATTAAGGTAATTAGTGAAAAAAATGGTGACCTAGCAGTACTAGACCTAAAATTATATTATAATGTAGAAGTCTTCAAAACCATCTAGGACTGGCTAAGAAACAGGGTGGTGGATCAGTAGAATAGATATACATGACACAATAATCAAGGCCTAAACTAATCTAGTATTTGATAAACACCCAAACTCCACATTCAGGGATAAAAACTCAGTATTTGGCAAAATTTTCTGGGGAAACTGGAAAATAATAAGTCAGAAATTTGGCATACCCCTACATCTTACATCTCATATCAAAATGAGATCAAAATGAGTATATACCTTAGACATAAAGGGTAATACCACAAATAAATTAGGAGAACAAGGGATAATTTACTGATCAGATCTTTGGAGAAGGGAGGAATTTATAGCCAAAGAAGAATAAGAGTACATTATGAAATACAAAATGGACAACTTTGATTACATTAAATTAAAAAAGGTTTTGCACAAACAAAACCAATAGAAACAAGATTGAAATGGAAGTACAAGCTGGGAAAAATCTTTACAGCCAGTATTTCTGATAAAGATCTCATTTCTAAAAAATAAAAAGAACTTTGTCAAATTTGTAAGAATGCAATTCATTCCTCAATTGATAAATGGTCAAAAGATATGAACAGACAATTTTCAGATGATGAAATTAAAGCCATCTATAGTCATATGAAAAAATGTTCTAAATCACTATTAATCAATAGTGAAATAGAGAAATGCAAATTAAAACAACTGAGATACTACCTCACACCTCTCAGATTGGCTGACAGGAAAAAATGATAAATGCTGGAGGGGTTGTGGGAAAACTGAGACACTAATGCATTGTTGGTGGCGTTGTGAATTGATCTAACCATTTTGGAGCTTTGTCCAAAGGGCTATAAAACTGTGGATACCCTTTGACCCAGCAGTGCCATTACTGGGTCTGTATCCCAAGGAAATCAGAAAAGAGGGGAAAGCACTCACATGTGCAAAAAATATTTGTTGCAGCTCTTTTTGTGATAGCAAAGAATTGGAGAATGAGTAGATGACCATCAGTTGGGGAATGGCTTAATAACTTGTGGCATATGATTGTAATGGACTATTATTGTTCTATAAAAAATGATGAGCAAGCTGATTTTAAAAAGTCATGGAAAGATTTGCATGAACTGATGCTGAGCAAAACAAGCTCACATTAACAGCAAGATGGTGCTATGATCATCTGTGAAACACTTAGTTCTTCTCAGTGGGTTAGTGATTTAAGGCAATTGCAATAAACTTTGGATAGAAAACACTATCTGCATCCAGAAATAACTGGTGATTGACTGTAAATC
Source organism: Antechinus stuartii (assembly GCA_016696395.1). NCBI lineage: Eukaryota > Metazoa > Chordata > Mammalia > Dasyuromorphia > Dasyuridae > Antechinus > Antechinus stuartii. The sequence continues at coordinate 5,896,032 of MU177191.1, forward strand.
AACACATGCTATATTTGCTTCTTTTTTCTGTTTTTTCCTGTTGTCTGTGGTTTTTCCTTTTATTTCTGATTTTCTGTCCCAACACAATTCATAAAGAAATATGTATTTTAAAAGTTAATATACATATATAACCAGAAACAAAAAAAAATTAATAAAGAAAAAAAGAAAAATAAAGTTTGTTAAAAGTATGCTTCAATCTGTATTGAGACACAAACAGTTTTTTCTCTGGGTATGGAGAGCATTTTTCATCATAAGTCCTACAGAATAGCAAAGTCATTCGTAGCTGATCATCTCACAACATTGTTATTACTTTGTACATAGTACATATCATTTTGCATGAGCTCATGGAGAACTTTCTGAGAGTATTCTGATCATCATTTCTTATAGAATTATAGTATTCCATCATAATTGCATACAACAATTTATTCAACTATTCCTCAATTGATGGGCATCCCCTTAATTTCCAATTATTTGTCCTGAGAAAAGAGTGGCTATAATTTTACACACACATACACACACACACAACACACACACACACACACACACACACACACACACACACATCCTTTTCCTTTTTTTAATCTCTTTTTGAATTCATGCCAAGTAGTAGTATTGTTAGGTGAAAGGGTATGCATAATGCATAATTTTCTAGTCCTTTGAACATAGATCATAACTTCTGATCATTTGTCAATTGGGGAATGGCTCTAATTTTTTTTTTATATAAATTTGACTCAGTTCCTTATTCATTTGAGAAAAGAAGCCTTCATCAGAGAAACTTACTTCAAAATTCTTTCTACAGTTACTAAAGCTAACTGAATTCCCCCTTCCCTATTTATTAGAAATATTCTCTCTTTTCTTTCACCCTGTTCCTTCTCAAAAGTGTTTTGCTTTTGACCACCTCTTGCCCAAATTTGGCCTTCCTCCTATCACCTTTTCCCCTTCCCATATCCCATTCCCTTTCTACTTTTTTTAGGGTAAAATAGATTTCTATACTCATATTGAATGTGTATATTATTTCCTTTTTGAGCCAGTTCTGATGAGAGTAAGATTCACTCACTCACCCTCCTCTCCTCTTCTTCCCCTCCATTGTAAAAGCTTTCTCTTGTCTCTTTTATGCAAATAATTTACACCAATCCACCCCTCCTTTTTCTGTTTTCCAAGTACATTCCTCCCTTATCCCTTAATTTTACTTTTTAAGATATTATCCCTTCATATTCAACTCACAACTGTGCCCTTCTAATTGCCATAATAATGAGAAATTTCTTATGAATTACAAGTTTTCCACGTAAGAATGTAAACAGATAACCCTTATTAAATCCCTTATGATTTCCCTTTTCTGATTACTTCCTTATGGTTCTCCTCAATCCTGTATTTGTAAGTCAGATTTTCTTTTCACTTCTGGTCTTTTTATCATGAATCCTTGAAATTCCTCTATTTTATTGAATGTACACTTTTTCCCCTGAAGGATTATACTCCATTTTGTTGAATAAATGATTCTTGGTTGCAATCCTAGCTCCATCACTCTTGTGACTATCATATCCTAAGCTCTCCAATTTTTTAAAGTAGAAGTTGCTAAATCTTGTATTATCCTGATTGTGGCTCCAATGTACTTGATTTATTTCTTTCTGGATGCTTGCAATATTTTTTTCCTTGACCTGGGAGTTTCAGAAGTTGGTAATAATATTCCTGGAAGTTGGCATTTGGGGATCTTTTTCAGACAGATTCTGTCGATTTCTATTTTACCCTCTGGTTCTAGAATGTCAGGAAAATTTTCCTTAATAATTTCTTGAAAGATGATGTCTAAGGCTCTTTTTTGATTATGGCTTTCAGGTAGTCCAATAATTATAAAATTATCTCTCCTGGATTTATTTTCCAGATCAATTGTTTTTCCTATGAGATATTTCACATTGTTTTCTATTTTTCCATTCTGTACATTATTTTCTCTTGATTTCTCATAAAAACATTAGCTTCCATTTGCTTGATTCTGATTTTTAAGGAATTATTTTTTTCAGTGAGCCTTTGCATCTTCTGTTCCTTTTCTCTAATTCTACTTTTTTGTTGTTGTTGAGGCAAATGAGGTTAAGTGACTTGCCCAGGGTCACACAGTTAGGAAGTGTTAAGTGTTTGAGGCCAGATTTGAACTCAGGTACTCCCGACTTCAGGGTTGGTGCTCTATCCACTGTGGCACCTAGCTGCCCCTCTAATTCTACTTTAAAAAAATTTTTTTTTCATCATTTCTTCTTTTTAAGGTATTCTTTCTCATTCTCATTTTGTACTTGTTTTTACCATTTGGCCTAGTCTGTTTTTAAAGGTCTTACTTTCTACAGGGTTTTTTGTGTGTGTCTTCTTTACCAAGCTATTGAGTTATTTTTCATGATTTTCTTTTATCACTTTCATTTCTGATCCCAATTTTTCCTCTACTTCTCTTACTTGATTTTCAAAATCTTTTTTGAGCTCTTTCATGTTCATGTTCATATTTTTCTTGGATCCTTTAGATGTAGGGGCTTTGACTTTGTCATCTTCTGAATGTGTGTTTTGATCTTCCTTTTCATCATATTAAGTTTTTAAGGTCAGAATCTTTTTCTGTTGTCTTGTCATTTTCACAGACTATTATTTGGTTTTTACCTCTTTGGTAAAGTAGGACCTCCAAGTCCCTATTTCCAAGGTGGAGGATGTATTGTCCCAAACTTCATGGATTTTGTGCACCTGTTTTCAGAGATGCTTCTAGGGAACCTATAAGTTTTCAATTCTTCCAAAGTGGTATGATCTAAGGACCAGTGTGTTTATTATTTTCCTGGTCTGTTTTCTGCTCTGTGACCAATCACAAGCCCCTTTTTTTCTATCCTGGATCTGTGAGAAGGGTCTTTGTTCTATTGCATCTGCAAGCTGTAGTGTGCAAGTGCTCCTCCTCATCCTTGGCAATCCAGATTCGAGCATGAGCAAAGCAACAGAGTCCAGCCTCAGAGCTAGCAAAAGATCCCTATGATCTTCTTTTGGCCAATTGTTTGACTCTTTTATCATTTGTGGGTTGAGAGCCTGCTCAATGCCTGCTCCTGGTTTGCTGGGACTGGAGCTGTTACCTTTGTTGGACTATACTCTATTTCATCTTATGTGACAGAGCTTTCCTCCTGACCTTCTAAATTGTCTTGGGCTAGAAAATTATTTTACTGTGTCTTTTTGTGGGTTCTGCTACTCTAGAAGAGTCATTATTTAAAGGTATTTGGAAGAGTTTGGAGGACAGCTCAGTTGAGTTTCTGCCCATATTTCCTCCATTTTGGCCTTACCACCACCACCACCACCACCATATACCCACCATTCTTTATTTCTTTAAGGACAAGTTTATAATTGAATAAATAGAGTAATGTTGTATTCTTTGACTAACTGATTCCCATATATTTTAGGCATAAAGGCTGAAGGGTGTTAGCTTTAAGCCATGTCTTTTTTAGTTCTTCTAGCTCCTATTTATATTATCTCTTCTCATCAGAAAGCAAACTCATTTAAGTTAGGCACTCTCTTGCTTTTTGCAGCAATTTATAAATGTTGTTGTGTGTGTCTTTGTCTTTCTCTGTTTCCTCCATCTGTCTTTCTATCTCTGTCTCTGTCTGTCTGTCTATTTCTCTCCTCACATAGACTCTTTGATCCAGTAAAACTGCCTTCTTTGATGCCCTTGTACCAGATGGTCCATCTCCCAAATCTAGTCATTTTCATTTGCTATCCTTTATGCCTGGAACTTTGTCCTTCCTCATCTTACTTCCTAGCTTTCCTGGCTTCCTTGAAGTCCCAATCAAAACCCCATCTTCTACAAGGAAGTATTCCTGTTTCATCTACCTTTGATTGCCCTTTACCCTCTGAATTATCTCTGTAATATCTTGTTTGTGTATACTTTCTTTTTTTGTTAATTCTCTCTGAAATTAGATTGTAAGGGTTTTGAGAACAGGTTGCTTTCTTTGCATCTCAACCACTTAACCTGTGCTTAGCAAATAGTTGGTGGGTAATGAATGCTTGTTGATTGTCTGTCTATCTAATGTTCCTCATTCTCTCTCAGCCCCCATGTGTCATGTAATAGGTTGTCCAATGTTCTTTTCACTCTGGACTACCATGCTTCCTTCAGCTCTTCATCCTGAACTCCTACCTTGGAAGTACTCTCCTCCTCTGCTTTGAATGGGTTCTCCCAGAACCTACATTGAAGGAGGGATTCAGATTAGCCATTAACCATTCTTCTGCAGACTTCCTCTCCTATAACAACCTATTCCTGCCTCTCTCTCTTACCTCTATAACTTTTCAACTTCATTTTGTGTGCTGTCATCTCCCTTAGAAGGGATTGTTTTTTTTTTTCCACTTGCATTTATAATCCCATGATTAGCACACTTCTAACAGAATAGGAAGTTCTTAATAAGGGCTTATTAACTGACAGACTCATACAACCTCATTTTTTTCACTTGGCAATTGCAATAGACTTCCAGCTAATCTTCCTGCCTAAGGGAGGGATCTGTAATACACGTGCCACCCTCAGCTCTACAAAGTATCCTAGATTTCATGTCTACTCATAGCAATCCCATGTCAATAAATCCCAGCCCACTTGCCCCTTGCCCTCCCATTTGAACTTTTGGAATCAAATACAAACTCCTCTTTTTTGTTATTGAATGCCATTCATAGTCTGGCTATAAATCTACCTTTCTAGATTTATCATGTATGATTTACCTTCAGGGAGTCTATGGCCTAAAACATGTCTTTTTGTTGATACTTTATTTTTCACTTTGATGTTTTTCCAAAGGTTGTTCCCTATGCCTGGAATAAATCACTTCCTCAATTCTTTAGCTTAGAACCCTTACTTTTCTTCAAAGCTTAATTATCATATCACTCTTCTTATACTTGAGCCCTTTCCAGCTTCCTTCCTGATTGTTGGAAATACTTCTTCAATACCTTGTTTTTTGTTGATATTCAAAAGTAAATTGTCTTTGAGGAAAATGACAGCATCTTTCATTAATATCTAGTGTCCATTATGGATAATGCAGGTTACTGAAAATTTTGATGCCTTCTTCTGGTCCATTCAGTGATTACTGTTTTATTTGACCTCTGTGTCCAAATGCTTTTATTTCATTCTGACCTTCCCAAACACTGTTTGTATTGTGCTTTAGCACACATGAGAACTCAATTAAAGGAAATCTTCCATTTATAAAGTGAAGCAATTAATGAATCCAATAGCATAAATAGGAATTCAGACTAAACCATCAATATTACAATTGTCTCTTACACTCTGAATACTAACAGTGGAGATATGATACAGGCTAAAACTTCAGATCAGTGGAGAGAGCACAAGAGTGTACCTAATCTCTGGATGAAGTAATAATGCCTGTTCATGAAAGCAAAACTTGGAGGAAAAAATATGAAAAAAATTTTGATATCAACTTGGAAGACACTTTGTATAATAAACATCATAGTATAAGTGAAACAGTGGCATACTAAAGCTTTTCTCATAAAATGGCCCAGGCTTCCAAGACCTAATTACTAAGTTTTCAGGAATATTTGAGTTCTGGTTACTCAGCATAGCCAGTGTACAATTCAATCAGTTCTTCCACAGATGTTATTTGTTATTGTGAAAGAACTGGAATCAGTTGCAGCACTTTCTGCCAATACGATTAAAGTTCTTTCAGCAGAAGGTCTTTTTAATTTTGTCTCTGTATCCTCAACACCCAGAGCAATTCCTGACCCTAGGTGCATAAGAAAAATTTATTGAAGAATTGTCTTTGAGGAAAAGAATATGGCCTTTATTGACATCTGGTGTTCAAAGAAGATATTGCAGATTATTGAACATATAAACTTAATTTTGTCTTCTTATGGCCAACATAGATTTTAGCTCATGGGATGACTTACTGATAATTAAGGGAGACAGAAGAAAGTAATGAATTGCTTCAATATAAACAGGAATTTAGACTTAAAGCATCATGAAAATTTTCTTACACTCAATCTAGGAGATTATGATTATATGCTAGTGAAGATAGCAAGGATCAAGCTTCACCTTACAGTGTGCCTAGTTCTAGGTAAAGTATTAATATTGCTCATTTCACAAAAGCAAAACACTATGAGGGAGATAAATGCAAGAAAATAGCTGATCTCAACTTTAAAGGATATCTTTAAAATAAATCTCAAACTCTGAGGAAGTAATGCACAGGCTTTAACCTTCTCATACAGGTTTATTCAGACTTTCAAGAGCAAGTAATGAATTTTTTTAATTAAAAAAACAAAATAAGAAAACAGAAAAACAGAAAAGAAATACAAAACAAAATTAAAAAGAACATTGTAATGTGCCCAGCAGAACATCAGGGAGAATTCAAAATCTATAATAACAAATTACTACTTCAAGAAAGTATATATATATACATATATATATATATATGTATATATATATGTGTGTGTGTATTTATTATTATTATTATTAGAAGAAGAAATTATATTCATGAGTGTCCATCTTTACTTCCTTATAAATTGTTATTTTGTTCTCTGCTATGCAGGTTCTTTTACTTTATTTTTTTTCCCCTTTCATCTACTGCCACCCCTAAGTAGGCTACAGTTAAGAAAAGGTATATTTATGTATACATATGTAGATATATACATACACATAGATACATCCACATACCCCGCCCACCTATACACACACATGTCTTTCCTATCCCTGCTAACTCTTTGCTTTAATTTTACTCCTTAACTTTCTTTGCTAGGTCATGAAGTTTTCAGAATTTTGTAAACTGGTTGTGAAGTCAGTCAGTTAATCTGTATATATTAATTGCTTACTATGTGCCAGGCTATGCTAAACACTGTGAAAGCAAAGAAAATCAAAAGAAAGTCCCTTCCCTTGAGGAACTTCACAGTCTAATGTTTAGCATAGCCAATGTCCAATTCAATCAATTCGTTCACCTTATCTTCTTCCATTATATGTTTCTTTACAAGAACTGGTTCTAATCATAAAAGATTACTTTTTCTGTACATTGTTAATTGACTTTGAGTGATTGTGGCTTTATTAATGAATATCTGAAGGGGAACTTTGTTGCATTTCATTCTGATGGTGCTGGTTCCTCATGCTGGGAAGAATGTCTGGAATAGTCACAAAGATGTAAGAAAATATTCCTAAAATCACTAACTGGCAATTTTAAAATTATTTTACTGCAATTATTGCTTGATTTGATTATTTATTGCAATTATTACTTGATTTGCTATCTCAAATAAAGTAAGTTAATTTAAAAATATTTCTGAATTTTTTTCCATTGGTATTCCATTTATCATCAATCTAACAAAAATCCAACTGAGTTAGAAATTGTTGCTGAAGAACTAGATTACTTGGTCTGATCCAGGGATAGAGCAGGGCAGCATGCCATTTAGGAGCTGCAACTGATATATGGCATATTTATCGTGGATTGCATTTTGTCAGTTCTCCCAATGCTGCTTTGACAAAGTGATTACTTAACATTAATTTCTTGAAAAATCTTGCTTTAATGATTGGCATTCTTAAAGAATTCTCATTAGTTTCTATTTCATAGTAGTCAATATCAACTAACAATTAGAAAGCACAAAAATTAATCAAATGACTCCTAAGTGTTTTGGAAAATGTAAGGATCAGTACTGGAAAGCATGAATTGAGATTCGCTAATAATAAATTAATGATTGGCTCAAATCAGATAAATTTGAAGATAATCCATTTAATTAAAATAATAAACATAATGTTCTTTCAGAGAATATATTAGCAGAAAATATAATGGAACACATGAATTTATGATGTTTATTGATCAGAAGCAAAAATGAAAGCACTTTTATTTATTCTGATTTATAAGAACTGTGTATTTTGCCTTATGAAGAATTAACTTCATCCTAGATAAATGGTTGGAAAAATTATTGTGTCATTCAAATTAAATGTTCAAATATTAAATTAATTGAAATGCTTTTCTGGAATTTATAGATAATAATATAAAATTACACACTATTCCAATCCTTTACAATTCCTAGAAAAGAGAAAAAAGAGAGTAATTTTGTCAAGCTGAAGGAAAAAAGTTTTCTGTTTAAGGAATATAATTTGTTAGACTGGGATACAGGTAAGAAGGGGAGAGGCTTTATAAGGAAAGATAATGAGTTTAATTTTGCACTTAAATTTAAAAATGCCAGTTGAATTTTAAAATCTCTATGGGGTAGAGAAAGGATATTTATTAAATACCTACTGTGTTTCAAGCACTTGGGGAAGTATCATACTAAGTATCAAATCATTTGATCTTCATAATGACTCTGTTTTAGTTCTGGCACAGCTAGGCCACCTTTATTGGCAATTTCTTTTGGTTGATTCCCTTGAAGTTCTTGACCTTTTGTTCTTCCAGATAAACTTTGTACCCATTACAGAAGCAGAAGAAGCATTTGATAAAATCTAACAGCCATTTCTATTAAAAACCTTAGAGGGCATAGGAATAAATGGACTTTTCCTTAAAATGATCAGTAGCATTTATCTAAAACCACCAGCAAGCTCTTATGTAATGGGGGACAAACTAGAACCATTTCCAAAAAGAGCAGGGGTGAAACAAGTTTGCCCACTATCACATTACTATTCAATATTGTATTAGAAATGCAAAATAAAGTCACATCAAATCAATTGCAAAAATAACAAAGTTCATCTGGAAGAACAAAAGGGCAAGAACTTCAAAAGAATTAACAAAATAATGCCAATGAAGGTGGCTTAGCTGTTCCAGACTTAAAACTATATTATAAGGCAATAGTCATGGCTAAGAAAGAGAATACTCGGTGGAATTCACAGGACAAAATAGTCAATGACTATAGTAATCTAGTGTTTGACAAACACAAAGACCCCAGTTTGGGGGATAAGAACTCACTATTTGATGAAAACTACTGGGGAAATTGGAAACTAGTATGGCAGAAACAAAACATGAATCCAAACCTAACACCATATATCAAGATAATGTCAAAATGGATTAACCAACTAGAAGGAGAGGTACAGCATCTTAAAGATGAAAATAATTCTTTGAAAATTAGAATTGGACAAGAGAAAGCCAGTAAAGCTGTGAGGTGAAAAAATAATAAAACATAGAACATAGAGAAAATAGAATAAAATGTGACATATAAGAAAAATGACAGATTGGAGAATAAATCAAGAAGAGAAAATACAAAAATAATTGAACTGCCAGAAAGTTGTAACGCAAAAGATAACCTTGACTCAATAATATTAGCAAGAAATAATCCAAGAAAATTGCCCTGGAGTGATAGATACATTTAGTGCTATACCAATCAGACTTTCAAGAAACTATCTTAGTGACCTAGAAAAAATAACAACAAAATTCATCTGGAAGAACAAATAGAAATAGAAATACAAATAGGGAAAAAAAAATACTGATCACTATGTCAAAGTGATCCTTTGTGGAAAACACAAAGATACTACTGCCAAATTTTGAAACCCCCAGATTAAAGATAAAATTTTCCAAGGAACAAGAAAAAAAAAAACAAATTAAATATGCTGGAGCCCCAATTAGAATTGTACAAGACTCATCAGCAGCCATAATAAAAGACCGCAGGTCCTGGAATCACATCTACTGACAATCAAAAGAACTAGGCAATGTCATATCCAGCAAAATCATTTATAATTTTGAATGAGAAAAAAATGGACACTCAACAAACTTGTAAATTTTCAAGACTTTCTATCAACCATACCTGAAATTAACAGAAAATTTATAATATAAGAGGTAATATCAAAGAGCAATTTTAAGGCACTCAACATGGACAAACTGTTTAAACACAGACAAATTTTCAGTTTGTTGTTTTTTTTTTTTTTTTCTTTACATCGGAAATATACTAGATTGCTATAGTCATTGCCTATTTTGTTCTGTGAACCTACTCTATTCCACTGATCAACTAATCTATTTCTTAGACAGTACCAAATAGTTTTGATGACCACTGCTTTGTAATATAGTTTTAGATCTGGTATAGTTAGGCCCCCTTCCATTTGCATTCTTTTTCATTAATTCCCTTGAAATTCTTGACCTTTTGTTCTTCCAGATGAATTTTGTTGTTATTTTTTCTAGGTCACTAAGATAGTTTCTTGGAAGTCTGATTGGTATAGCACTAAATAAATAGATTAGTTTAGATAGTATTGTCATCTTTATCATATTCACTTGACTTATTGTTTAGATCTGAACTTATTTGTGTGGAAAGTGTTTTGTAGTTTTGCTCATATAGTTCCTGACTTTCCCTTGGCAGACAGATTCCCAAATATTTTATACTATCTTTTTTTTTTAAATTTTTTTTTAAATTTTTATTTAATAATTACTTTATGTTGACACTCGTTTCTGTTCCGATTTTTTTTTCCCTCCCTCCCTCCACCCTCTCCCCTAGATGGCAAGCAGTCCTTTATATGTTGGATATGTTGCAGTATATCCTAGATACAATATATGTTTGCAGAACTGAACAGTTCTCTTGTTGCATAGGGAGAATTGGATTCAGAAGGTATAAATAACCCGGGAAGAAAAACAAAAATGCAGATAGTTCACAATTGTTTCCCAGTGTTCTTTCTTTGGGTGTAGCTGCTTTTGTCCGTCATTTATCAATTGAAACTCAGGTCTCTTTGTCAAAGAAATCCACTTCCATCAAAATATGTCCTCATACAATATCGTTGTCGAAGTGTATAATGATCTCCTTGTTCTGCTCATTTCACTTAGCATCAGTTCATGTAAGTCTTGCCAGTCCTCTCTGTATTCATCCTGCTGGTCATTTCTTACAGAACAATAATATTCCATAACGTTCATATACCACAATTTACCCAGCCATTCTCCAATTGATTGGCATCCATTCATTTTCCAGTTTCTAGCCGCTACAAACAGGACTGCTACAAACATTTTGGCACATACAGGTCCCTTTCCCTTCTTTAGTATTTCTTTGGGATATAAGCCCAATAGAAATACTGCTGGATCAAAGGGTATGCACAATTTGATAATTTTTTGGGCATAATTCCAGATTGCTCTCCAGAATGGTTGGATTCGTTCACAACTCCACCAACAATGCATTAGTGTCCCAGTTTTCCCACATCCCCTCCAACATTCATCATTATTTTTTCCTGTCATCTTAGCCAATCTGACAGGTGTGTAGTGGTATCTCAGAGTTGTCTTAATTTGCATTTCTCTGATCAATAAATATTTTATACTATCAACGGTTATTTTAAATGGAATTTCTCTTTGTATCTCTTGTTGTTGGATTTTGTTAGTAATATATAAAAATGCTGATGATTTATATGGACTTATTTTGTATCCTATAGCTTTGTTAAAGTTGTGGATTATTTCTGATTGTTTTTAGTTGATTGTCTAGGGTTCACTAAGTATACCATCATATCATCTGCAAAGAGTGATAATTTGGTTTCCTCATTACCTACTCTAATTCCTTTAATTTCTTTCTCAGCTCTTATTGCCAAAGCTAGCATTTCTAATACAATATTGAATAGTAATGGTGAGAGTCGGCAACCTTGTTTCACCCCTGATCTTATTGGGAATGGTTCCAGTTTATCCCCATTACATATAATGCTTGCTGATGGTTTGAAATAGATGCTATGCTACTATTTTAAGGAAAAATCCATTTATTCCTATATTCTCTAGTGTTTTTAATAGGAATGGATGTTGGATTTAATCAAATGCTTTTTCTGCATCTATTGAGATGATCATGTGCTTTTTGTTATTTTGGTTATTGATATAGTCAATTATGCTAATAGTTTTCCTAATATTGAACCAGCCCTGAATTCCTGGTATAAATCCTACTTGGTCATGGTGTATTATCCTGGGGATGTCTGTTCAAACTTTTTAATCATCTATCAATTGGGGACTGGCTTTTTAAAAAAATTTTATTATTAAAGCTTTTTATTTACAAAGCATATGCATGGGTAATTTTTCCAACATTGACTCTTGCATAACCTTTTAGTACATATTTTCCCTTCCTTCCCCCCACCCTCTCCCCTAGCTGGCAAGTAGTCCAATACATATTAAATATGTTGAAATACATGTTAAATCCAATATATGAATATATGTTTATTTATAGAGTTATCTTGTTGTACAAGGAAAATCAGATCAAGAAGGAAGAAAAAGAAAAACTGAGAAAGAAAACAAAATGCATGTAAATAACAACAGAGAGAATGAGAATGCTATATTGTGTTCCACACTCTGTTCCCATTGTTCTTTCTTTGGGTGTAAATGGCTCTCTTCATCTCTGCACAAGTAGAACTGGTTGGAATCATCTCAATGTTGAAGAGAGCCACGTCCATCAGAATTGATCATTTTGTTGATCTGGTTTGGCTCATTTCACTTAACATCATTTCATGTAGGTCTCTCCAAGCCTCTTTGAAATCACCCTGCTCATAGTTTCTTATAGAACAATAATATTCCATAACATTCATATAACATAATTTATTCAGCCATTCTCCAACTGATGGGCATTCACTCAGTTTCCAGTTTCTTCTTACAAAGAGGGCTGCCACAAACATTTTTTCATATGTGGGTCCCTTTTCTTCCTTTAAGATCTCTTTGGGATATAAGTGCAGTAGAAACACTGCTGGATTAAAGGGTATGTGCAGTTTGATAACTTTTTGAGCATAGTTCCAAACTGCTCTCCAAAATGGTTGGATCCATTCACATTTCCATCAACAATGTATCAATGTCCCACTTTTCCCACATGCCCTTCAACATTCGTCATTATCTTTTCCTGTCATCTTAGCCAGTCTAAGAGGTGTGTAGTGGTATCTCAGAGTTGTCTTAATTTTCATTTCTCTGATCAATAGTAATTTGGGGCATCTTTTCATGTAGCTACAGTTTCAATTTCTTCATCTGAAAATTGTCTGTTCATATGCTTTGATCATTTATCAATTGGAGAATGGCTTGAACTATTATAAATTTGAATCAATTCTCTATATATATTAAAAATGATGCATTTATCAGATCCTTTGGATGTAAAATTGTTTTCCCAGTTTATTGCTTCCCTTCTAATCTTCTCTACATTAGTTTTGTTTGTACAAAGGCTTTTGAACTTAATATAATCAAAATTATCTATTTTATGATCAGTAATGGTCTCTGGTTCTTCTTTGATCACAAATTCCTTCCTCCTCCACAGATCTGAGAAGTAAACTCTCCTATGTTCTTCTAATTTGTTTATAATATTATTCTTTATGTCTAGATCATGAACCCATTTTGACCTTATATTGGCATATGGTGTTAGGTGTGGGTCTATGCCTGCTTTAAGCCATCCTAGTTTCCAATTTTCCCAGCAGTTTTTGTCAAATAGTGAATTCTTATCCCAAAAGCTGGGGCCTTCGGGTTTTTCAGATACTGGATTGTGACAGTCATTGGTTATTTTGTTTTGTGAATCTAACCTATTCCACTGATCACTTGCTCTGTTTCTTAGCTAGTACTAAATGGTTTTCATAACTGCTGCTTTATAATACAGTTTTAGATCTGGTACAGCTTCATTTCCCTTTCTCTTCTTTAATTCATTTGAAATTGTTGCCCTATTGTTCTTCCAGATGAATTTTGTTGTTATTTTTTTCTAGTTCAGAAAAGAAATAGTTACTTGGGAGTTTGGTTGGTATAGCAGTAAATAAAAAGATTAGTTTAAGGGAATAGTGTCATCTTTATTATATTCACTTAAGCACTTGATAGTTTTCCAATTGCTTAGATCTGACTTTATTTATGGGGAAAGTGTTTTGTAGTTTTGTTCATTTCGTTCCTGATTTTCCGTTGGCAGATAGTTTCCCAAATATTTTATACTATTGGCAGTTACTTTAAATGGAATTTCTCTTTGTATTTCTTGCTGTTGGATTTTGTTAGAGATGTATAAAAATGCTGATGATTTATGTGGATTTATTTTGTATCCTGCAACTTTGCTAAATTTGTGGATTATTTCTACTAGCTTTTCAGTTGATTCTCTGGAGTTCTCTAAGTGTACCATAATATCATCTGCAAAGAGTGATAATTTGGTTTCCTCATGACCTACTCTAATTTCTTTAATCTCTTTTTCTTCTCTTATTGCCAAAGCTAGCATTTCTAATATGATATTGAATAGTAATGGTGAGAGTGGGCAACCTTGTTTCACTCCTGATCTTATTGGGAATGGTTCCAGTTTATCCCCATTACATATGAGGCTTGCTGATGGTTTGAAATAGATGCTACTGACTATTTTAATGAAAAATTCATTTGTTCCTATGCTCTCTAGTGTTTTTAATAGGAATGGATGTTAGATTTTATCAAATGCTTTTTCTGCATCTATTGAGATAATCAGATTTTTTTTAAATTTGGGTATTTATATACTCAATTATGCTAATAATTTTCCTAATATTGAACCAGCCCTGAATTCCTGCTATAAATCCTACTTGGTCATGCTCTATAATCCTGAGGATGATTTTATGTAATCTCTTTGCTAATGTTTTATTTAAGATTTTTGCATCAATATTCATTAGGGAAATTGGTTTATAATTATCTTTCTTTGTTTTGTTCCTACCTAGTTTGGTATCAGTACCATATCTGTGTCATAAAAGGAATTTGGCAGGAGTCCTTCATTCCCTATTTTTTCAAATAGTTTATATAGTATTGGAGTTAATTGTTCTTTAAATATTTGGAAGAATTCACATGTAAATCCATCTGGACCTGGGAATTTTTTCTTAGGGAGTTGATTAATTGCTTGTTCTATTACTTTTTCTAAGATGGGATTATTTAAGTAATTTATGTCCTCTTCTTCTGTTAATCTGGGCAATCTATATTTTTGTATTTCACTTAGGTGAATTTTTGGGAATTTGGGGGTTTTATTGGGATAAAGTTGGGCAAAGTAGCTACTAATTATTGGTATAATTTCATCTTCATTGGTGGAAAGTTCTCTCTTTTCATTTGATTTTCCTCTTTCCTTTTTCTAATCAAATTAACTAAAGGTTTAACTATTTTGTTGGTTTTTTCATAAAACCAACTCTTAGTTTTATTTATTAATTCAATAGTTTTTATTTTACTTTCAATTTTATTAATCTCTCCTTTTATTTTTTAGAATTTTAAGTTTCTTATTTGGGGGTTTTAATTTGCTTTTTTCCTAGCTTTTTTAGTTTCAAACCAAATTCATTAATATTCTCTTTCTCTGTTTTATGCAAGTAACCATATAGAAATATAAAATTTCTTTTTATTACTACTTTTGTTGTATCACACAAATTTGGCATGTTGTCTCATTATTGTCATTCTCTTGGATGTAATTATTAATTGTGTCTATGATTTGCTGTTTTACCCATTCATTCCTTAGGATGTGATTATATAGTTTCCAATTTCTTTTTGGTCTATTTTCCCCTGACCTTTCACTGAATGTAATTGTTATTGCATCGTAGTTTGAAAAAAACGTATTTACTATTTCTACCTTTCTGCATTTGATTTTGAGGTCTTTATGCCCTAATATATGGTCAATTTTTGTATAAGTTCCATGAACTGCTGAAAAGAAAGTGTAGTCCTTTCTATCTTCATTCAAATTTCTCCAAAGACAACCAAACAAAAACCATATGATCATCTCAATAGATGCAGAAAAAGCATTTGATAAAATCCAACAGCCATTCCTAATAAAAACACTTGAGAGCATAGGAATAAAAGGACTTTTCCTTAAAATAGTTAGGAGCATATATTTTAAACCTTCAGTAAGCATCATATGCAATGGGGAAAAACTGGAACCTTTCCCGGTAAGATCTGGAGTGAAGCAAGGTTGCCCACTATCACCATTATTATTCAATATTGTATTAGAAACACTGGCCTCTGCAATAAGAGTCGAGAAAGAGATTAAAGGAATTAGAGTAGGCAGTGAGGAAACCAAACTATCACTCTTTGCAGATGATATGATGGTATACCTAGAAAACCCCAGAGATTCTACTAAAAAGCTATTAGAAATAATTCATAATTTTAGCAAAGTAGCAGGATACAAAATAAATCCCCATAAATCCTCAGCATTCTTATACACCACCAACAAAATCCAAGAGCAAGAGATACAAAGAGAAATTCCATTCAAAATAACTGTTGATAGCATAAAATATTTGGGAATCTACCTACC
The DNA here is from genome assembly GCA_016696395.1 of Antechinus stuartii. NCBI lineage: Eukaryota > Metazoa > Chordata > Mammalia > Dasyuromorphia > Dasyuridae > Antechinus > Antechinus stuartii. Next base: position 5,912,115 of record MU177191.1, read on the forward strand.
AAAGGAAAGTCAGGAATTATATGAGCAAAATTACAAAAAAGTTTTCACACAAATAAAGTCAGACTTAAATAATTGGAAAAATATTAAGTGCTC